>SJYO01014747.1:58493515-58533123 GCA_006410555.1 Capra ibex | reverse complement strand
GAAGACCGGAACGTTGAACCGACTAGAGACTCGTTGGACCCTATACCTCTACCACCTCTGTCCTTGGACCTCTCGACCAGTACGTGTCCCTGTCTCCTCCCAACTCACTCCCGTCTTACCCTCACCTCCTTTTGGAATCCACTCGCACTGACGCTCTGCAGGCTCCGGTCGAACCGACGACACGGACCTCGTCTCCGTCCTCTGTGGTCTCGGTGGGCTCTCCTTCTCCGGTCTTGAACCCCGCTCACGCCTAAGGTCTCTGCGGACAAGGTTGAACTTCGGTCGGTGACGTGGGAGACACAAGTCCGGGACCCCAAGACACAAGGTCCCCTCTAGTAGCCCCCGTGTCTCTCGTTCGGTGTGAGGGCGGGGATGTACCGGATGGACCTTTAACAGTGGAGCGCCCTCTTCGTGCACCGAACACCACCAAAGGACTATTCTTCCCTGAAACACGACTACCGACGGGTGACACGTCCTTCCACTCTGTCACCCAGGACAAATAGAGGTTCACCCTCCACTCGTAGGTCTCCTCGTTGGTCCTTGTCGAGGAGCCCCGGACTCCCCTCGAGGATCCGGACCCAGAGAAATCCTTCTCTGTTATGAACCGGAATTCCTTTAGTAAGAGTCTCACTTTGCTGACAGGACTGGGAGTCAGTGACACTCAAGTCGAGGGGAGTCTCCTTTCCCCTGGAGTAGGGTCACGGGGAGAAGATTTTCGTCGAGGGGGAGGGGTTGGGGTTGTGTTACCTACACCTGAGTGAGAAGTCCCCGGGTGGGTCAAGAGTTGGTGAAGGAGGTACGGGAAAAGTTCTTGACCGGAAATCAAGGACCCCTGGACTTGGGTGGGAAAGGTACCCTCTGTCTCTTGTCCCAGGTGGACTCTGGGGTGGTGAGGGGAGAAAGGAGCCTGTGGAGACGGGAGTCTCTCCACCGGGAGTAATTCCGTGGAACTAATCCTTCAGGATGGGACACGGGACCCAGGAAGTGTCGGGTGAGTGAGGGACTGTAGGCCTTCTGGGACCTCTAATAGAGACAGGGACCTTTCGAGAAGGAACTTATTTCGGACTCGGGGAGGGTATCTACTCATCAAGTTTTATCCCTCCACCCTTCTCTAGCGACTGGGACACTCTCTGGCGTGCGGGAAAGAGTCTCACCAGTACAGAGTCGTCTACGGGGTGGTAGTCGCAACGTGGAACCGGAAGAGGGAGTATATCCAGACATTGTCAGTGGGAGCCTCGGGTTTTGTATGTTTTCTTTCTTCTATGTACCGTCTCCTAACTCCAGTATTTTGTCAAAGGAATGCGTTTATACTGGGACAACCAGAGGTGCTGTAGTACAATGACTTCCACGTTTAAGAAGAAGGAGAAGGGGTGAGGGACAAGAGGTCCGAAGGAAAGGGAGAAAGACAAGAGGTCCGAAGGAAGGGGAGAGAGACTAGAGGTCCGAAGGAAGGGGCGAGAGACAAAAGGTCCTGAAGAGGAAGTCCAGAGCAATGGGAGTGTGAAAGGGTTGGACGGAGAGTGGTCGTGGGGAGTCGAGTCGGAGACCTTCCCCGAGAGTACACCTCGTCGACGGGACAGGGAGGGACCAACGGAGGTGGGTAGGGGTTCGGGTAAAGGTAGTGACTGTCGGGAATAAAGGAAGTGTCAACCTCCTCTTTCGGTTGGACTGTGACCGACACGCCTGTGAGGGGGAAGATGGGGGACAGTGGAAGTAGACAGGACCCTCTTACACGGTCCACCGACCGACCCCTTCTTGTCCACACTTCCTTGGTCGGAGGTCGTGAGACGTTCTCCACTTCGACTCTGAGTACCTCGGGGTACGGACGGCGGTGAAGGGACGAAAACTGGTGTTAGAGGTCGACACACACCCGTTAGGGGTCTCGTGTTTTAGACGTAAATTCCACTAAGAGTCTGATTACAGAAGGGGTGTTTAGTGACAGGTCCCTCGTCTGTGGAAACCTTCCTCTTCCTCAATCCTCACAGTCGGTCTCTGTTTCACACTCTGGAGTCCAACTCCTGGTCCCTGACAGAGAGACGTCTAGTAGGAGGGAACCGGGGTACCCCAGAGACTGGTCCCAGACGAGTCCCAGTTCCCCACGGAGGGTCCCAGTCCCCCACGGTTCTTCCTTTCTCTTGTCGTAGTCTCTACATAGTGGAGTACTTCTCGGGCACAAGGACTCGGACTACTGTCCAGGGTAGTTGAGTCTAATTCTGATGTCCCTCCTCCTCCACCAAAGAGCCGAGTGGAAGAGAGAGAGGGAAAGGTAGAGAAAGGTGTCCCTCTGAGTCCCCCGGGATAAGACACACGACCCCACCGGGTCCCGTAACAGAGGATACCTGACAGGTTACGTTTCGGGGGACGCTAGAAGTGGGCCTAGAGGGGAATGGCCGGGACCTAGCTACTCCAGGACTTTCTCTTAATTGGACCTTAGACCCGGTCGTACTCCCCTTTGGTCTCGTCCTGAGGTCGTCCAAGAGTCACGGTGAGTGGAACCTAGACTGAGACCAAAAGGAGAATTTCGGGGCAGTGCAGGGGTCAGGAGTGCTTCCGGGGAAGTCCAGTATCTTAAGGGTTATTTAGGGTCGAAGGTCTGGACTCACACACAGAGGAGAGAGAAGAGGGTCGTAGTCCTTAAGGTCTTCGGAACTTTCCCCCCTCACACCACACACACACACTCTCTGTCTCTCCTATGTCACTTCTTGTTATCCCTCTCTCTCTTCTCTTTCCCCAAGGGACCTCACCGTCCTGGGGATACAGGTGGAATTTCTTCTTTCATCTCGTCTAGGAGGGGACGGTAGTAGTAATTGAGACTCGGTAGAAATCCCGAGAATTCTTAGTGATGCTTGTACGACTCAACGTCCCACAAATGTCGTAGGGACCGGAGAGGGGTAATCCATGGTCATAGTTGTAAGGTAAGAGGAGGTTCAAGAGTTAGTTTCTACAGAGACCCGAAAAGATTTACAGGGGGTTCCTTATACAGTACAACCGTCCCCACCCCCACCCCACCCCTCCCCAATCCGTCCCGAAACACTTCCTCGACCCGTCCTTGGTGGAAGTCGTAAACCAAGTGTGACCCGGGAGGAGTGACAGGTGGAGCTATTCTTTAGATGGTAGACACGTCGAAACTACACGCTACGTCTCTAGAAAACAGTGACTGAAGACGTTTTCCTTATGTACCTCGACTATTCTCCTCCCTGTCGTAGTGTTCAGGACTGGCTTGGTGTCGGTGTTTGCTGACGAGGGTTGGTGAGATCGGACACACTGGAGGTGTTGTGGGTCGCGACACTCGTTGTGTCTTCGTCTCCCAGTCAGGGCACTCCTGTCCCCCCGTGATTGAGATATTAGAGCGGGTCCTCACCTTCTCGGAACTACACGTCCTACCTCGGACGGGGGACCCAAGACACATTACTGGACGTAACACCTCGTGTGGACTTGACCCATTATCCGAACAGGAAGTACGACTCACAGTCGGACTTGGGGACGAAGACACAGGAACCTCTGGTCGGGCCTCAGTTGTCAGGACGTTACAGAGGGAGACCTCGTCTAGTCACTGGACCCTCTCCTCTACCACGACGGTGGACCCACGTCACTTCGTGACTGTCACAGGACGGGACACGAGGCTACCTCCGGGACATTCCGACGGTAGCGGATCTCCCCATAATGCTACCCACCCGTTCTGGACCTCAGCTCGACCGAGTCAGAAAGGGGAAAACACAGGGGTCCCCCTGAGACCCCACACTGTTACATCGGGGACCCTTAACAGAAGTTACCTGTTTTATTACACAGTGGAGGTCCCAGGACATGGTTTCAGAGTTCAGAGGACGGGACCTACTTCTTTTGGTACTTTTCGGAGACTGACGTCCTTGGTCTGGTAGGAGGGACCCCGACTAGGTCTTAGCGTGACGTCCTAACCCCACGGGCGTCGAGTAATTGCTACAGAGTCGACCCGAGCTTCCCGACCAACGAATAAATAAGTGACTGAGGATAAGTGTTTACGAGTGACACACAAATCTTTCCGTTACTATCCTAAGACGACAAAAGACGAGGAGGAGAGGGGGGAGGGTGGTAGAGAAAGGGACTTGGGGTACGTTTCGACAGTGGGTCCAGACGAAGGGGTGTGGACAGAAGGTCCCGGCCGGGAGGACGGTCCCGACTTCGACTCGTGGTAGTCCCCTTTTGTACTTGGAGAGACCAAGACCCCAAGTCCCACATGAGGAATCGAGGAACGAGACCCATGTACCGTCCCTCCTCACCCAGTGTGGTACCCAGGGGCTGTGGTTCTCGTGTTGGACCCCGACGTCGAGGTCCTGTCTCTGGGAGGATGACCCCTCCCTCCGATGGACTCGACTGGAAATTGGGGGTGTCGGTCCCCTCGACCGGGTCTCGTCCCGACCCAGAGGGCTCTTAGGGGAGCAAGAGTAGGTCGGACTCATCCTCACAATAGTGTACGTTGAGATCTTGTAGTCAGTAAAACCAAGATCGGTACTTCGTTTAGAGACGAGACGAGTGACCTCGTATGAGCCGGGGACCCCCTCCCCCGTCGTCCCTCCCTTCTCTTCCTTGTCCCGTCGGAATAAAAAAATGGGAATTACACGACACGACACGAATCAGTGATTCAGCGAGTCAGCACAGGCTGAGAAACGCCTGGGTTTTTGACATCGGACGGTCCGAGGAGACAGGTGCCTTAAGAGGTCCGTTCTTATAACCTCACCCATCGAAAGGGAAGAGGTCCCCTAGAAGGGTTGGGTCCCTAACTTGGGTTCAGAGTGGTGTAACGTCCACCTAAGATATGGTCGACTCGATGGTCCCTTCGGATGAGAATTATGTCATCCATCTTTACAGTGACGAATTTACCATCCTTGTGGGTAAACTTTCCGTTAATCTTAGACTAAGATTTGTGAGTAGGTAACCTACCCGGTCTTTGTCCGAGGGACAGTCCGATGTTCGAGGACGGACACGTTTGGTTTGACGTCAGAACCTCCGGGTGCACCAGACCTGTTTACCTCTTCGCGGAGACGAGAATCCGACAGTGCCAACGACGAGGTATCCCAGACTCTGTTGGATCGGAAAGTAGGACCCCTTCCAGAACCAAACCTCTCGTACACTCAAAACGACCCTTTCTAGAGGGACAGGACCAGAGGGGAGCGGTCTGCGAAGGCAGACGGTAGGGAGGTCCGAGAACTGACACCACGACTCGACGGACCCTCGACTCGGACTCGAGGTCGGGAACCGATCACGACGGGATGGGGATGTGTGTCGTGACACGAAGAGACCCCCTACACAGTTGTGAGACCCTATGTCAATGGGATTTGCGTCCGGGAAAGGGGAGACCGACACGTGTTTAGTGGGTCGTTGTGTTAGAGGATCACTGGACCCCGTGGAAATGTTTCCTTCTCGCCACTACTGTGTCGAAGACTAAACCTCGACTTTTTTAGGGTTCTAAGTGATCTCTGGGTCGAGGAACTAACTTTTATGTGTTTTCCTTTTGTTTCTTTGTTTTTGCATGACAAATTTTTTACTCGGATCCGTGTCTGTATAAGTCGAGTTCATATTGTAAATGAAACTCCTTTACCAAGACACCAAACCTTTTCAAATTCTTATAATCAACGTCCAAGAGCAGGAGGAAGTTCTCTACTCCCTCTGTCAGGGTCCTCCCTGTCACTCGCGGACCTCCGGGGTGTCTCAATCCTGCCTCGGACCCGAGTCGGTCCAGGGGATTCTCGGTCCGGTCGTTCTCCTGAAGGTACAAAAGATTGGGACGGGTGACTACTGAAGGACGGTAGGGACCTGGTCTGTCCTCGGAGACGAGTCTATGGAGGGAGGTGTGTCTCGCTCAGGGGCCCGAGGGTACCGTCGGCAAGAGACTGTTCATGAGTCTGTCGAAGGACCACTCGACAAGACAGACGAGTACCCGTGTTAGTCTACTTCCACCCATTCGTGGATTTTGTACGACTAAAGAAGTTTAGAAGACCAGACACCTTTACAGGAGGTAGGGGGTGAAAACTCCTTTGTCAGGAATTGAAGAAATTTGTAGAAACGTTACCTTTATTCTTTGTTTTGTTTTATTTTTATAGGGACCTGAAGGGACCACCGAGTCACCTATTCTTAGACGGACGATTACGTCCCCCGTACTCAAACTAGGAACTAGACCCTTCGAAGGCGAACTAAGTCTTGTTCATTGAATACGTCCTTTGGATGACTCGGGTGCACGACATTGATGGCTTCGGACACACGGACCTCGGATACGAGACGTCGTTCGTATCGATGGTGTCACTCTCCGGATGTGTGGACTCGCTTCTTATCGGTGAGATCTCTTGCGGGTGCACCTCGTTCGTTCTGGGATGTGTCGGTCTTTATGTATGTATTTACTTATGTTAACTATTGTATAGACATTACTGGAGATTACTTTGCGGAGATGACTGGTTCCGGAGAGGGTGGTGAACAAGGGGGGTCTGGGTGTTCTTCTAAGTCAAGAGTTATATGGACCTCTCTCTTGGCGGTCCGGTCGAGACCCCTACTACCTGGACTTTCCAGTTCGGGAACGATCAGACAAAGCCCTTACACGAAACCTTGTCCTTACCGAGACGGAAGGGACGGGTACAGGCACGACGACAACCATGGTGTCACCAGAACGTCCCAAATAAAGGACAGAGACATAGGGTGTGTTGTGCTGAAAACCGGTTGTTTACGAAATGACACTTGCTTGCAACTTCGGTACTCAAGTACAGGGTATAGTGGGTCTTAGTCGACCGGGCTCTTAACACATTCTGAATCATTACATCTACCACCTTTCTGTTGGTGGAAGTTCTAACCCTACGACAGAAGGTCCTACACCATACACGAAATTCGGTCGTCACTCATATCCCACAACAAAGAGAGGATCGGTCTTATGTACCAAGATCTATGTTGCTTCATTGGTGTCTCCCACCGAGAGTAAGGATGATAATGTGGATAATTGAGGTAGAGTCTTCCAAAGGAAGACAGACATATTGGAACCTGAGAAGACTAAAAATCTCCGGAATTAAACATCTTTTCGTTAGCTATCTGTCTATTTGAATGATACGTTCAATCCACCCACTAGGATTAACGGCTCCCTTCTACTCTAAGGGACACAATGTAGAACCATTGAACCATAAAGGTAAGGATAATCACTACCAGTCACTTTCCGATGAAATCGGGTTATTTGTATTCTGGTCATTTTAGGAAGTTGTTATTTCTTAGGGTAACCGACTCTGTGAACTCTATTCTAGGGAGACATACGAAGAGTCTACTATTTTAAGGACAGGAATATTACTGGTGGGTCAGAGGAACCAGTTCCTAGGAAAGTTTAAATGACTTCTTCCTCTACACATACACACACACACACATACATACACACACCCACACACATAGGTAGACCAGATTACACAATAAATTCTTGAAACAAAGGAAAAAAATAGACTTACTTGATAGGTAACTTCATTAACCCCACAATTTCAGGGTATAAAAATGACGTAATGGTAGTTAAAGAGGGAAATACGAACAATTATAAATACACAAATCCACGAGGACACAACCAACACACACATAGATTTTAACTATATAGAAGATGAACCTAGCTAGGGAACTAGTAATACATTACAAGAATAAACAGAGAACAGTGTCAGAAACAAAATGTTGTAAAACAGACTATGTTCATAACGATGGGACCGAAATTAAAACAAAGGTAAACGAACCTCATGCAAAAGATAGGGGAATAAAAGTCAGACACTCATAGACATCTAGACTTCACTCAGAGAACATCCGTCGTATACATACTTAGAACAAAGACGTGGGCAAAACCATAACGCACGGAAAATTAAGCGAGTAAATCAGGTAAACATAAATTTCATCAACAACTGTCCATACATGAAAAACGGTAAAACAAGTAACAAAAAGTCAACAAAAGCACGAAGAAAAAAACAAAGAAGAAAACGAGAGGAGGGAACACTAAACTACTAATAGGAATCCCAATGTAAACCTAAGAAAAGAGAAAAAAGAAACACACATTGATCATATCTAAAAACCACACACTAATGGTAGTCCGAATATATATACATAGTTATATATATGTAGTCATAAGATATTGACATTAATAAAAGTTAACAACCCGAGAATTCAAATTGTGTAGGAATGCTGAGACGTAAAAATAGGGAGAGTAACAAGTAAAAAAACTGTAACATGAAATACCGAAAAATAAAGTTCACAAGGAATTCATGGATAACACCTATATCTACTAAAATGATGAAAGTAGAAAATTGAAAGAATGATCGAGATATTCACCAACTATCGATGGGACTTCCAACAACGACAAGTCAGCGAGTCAGTACAGGTTGAGACGGCGGAGTACCCGACGTCGTACGGTCCGAAGGGACAGGAAGTGAGAGAGGGGCTGTTTATATGGAAGTAAAAGGGAATGGTTACTCTGAAAAAGAAACTATTAAAAGTATGAAGATCACACCAGAAAAGAAAAAGCAAATCTCTTCTGGTGGATTGTAAAGAATATTCCGACACAAACACAACGACTTGAGGATCGAACACGAACAACCTTTTGAAATCGAAAGAGGAAGTTTATGTCGGACGGGTCACCTCATGAGAACCAGTATTCTGTAAAAAAAGAAAAGTAGTGACCTTTATATAGTACGGTGAGGGAAGACCGAACGTTTAAAAAACAACTTTTCAGACGACCATCGACTATCAAGGGGATATGTATTGAAAAACGAAAAAGAAATGACTAAAATTACAAGTCTAATTAAATTTTAATTGTAAATAAAAAACGGTAAAGTCAATGTCACAGAGTTTCACCAGTAGAAACACAAATAGGACAAACCCTGACAGACACAAAGGACCTGGACCTATAAAGAAAGAAAAGGATACGATCCCTTCAAAAGTCGATAATACAGAAGTTTATACCACAGATTGGGAAAAGAAGAGAGAAGAGGAAGACCTTGAAGATAGGACACTGATAGTCATAGGAACTACAATAGAGTCACAAGAGAATTTGACGGGAGTAATTTTTGTAAGAAAGAGAGAGTGAGAGACAGAGAGAAAAAAAAGACAAGTCCAACTCACTAAAGACGACGAGAGAGAAGATAAGACGACTAGGTGAGGTGACATAGTAGATTAGATGATAACTAAGGAAGATCACATAAAATTTAAAGTCAATAACATATTGACTTGACTAACTAAGAAGTCAAGACGAACCAAGAAGAAATCTAAAAGATTGAGAAACAAAAATATATCTAGTTGAGAAACACTATATACAACGTTATTAAAAAAAGACTCAATAACAGACACAAAACTAAAACGAATACGCACTAAAAACTCTATGTTTGAAATTTTTCGACATAAAATGTATAGTGTTAAATAAATAGTTAGAGAAGAAAATTACAAACACATAAATCTCAGTAACGATCTTCTGGAGATTAAAGTAATTCCCCAAGTAGGTTTAAAAAATAATGATACCAAAATAAAGTATGTAAATACAGAGCATAAAACGTGAATGAGTCCACCAAATACACTACATACTGATTGAATAACGAGACTATAGTAAATAATTTTTCATGATGAAAGTGGGTCACTAAAACAAAAAATTACAGTGGAATCACATTTGATGTAAAAGTATACACAAACCCTTACAAAGACCTAAAAGATAAGAAAAAGAAACTAGACAGACAGACTAGGACTCACCCGTTGTGTGACAAAAGTCTTTTATGTAGAATGCCCTACAAAAATTTATAGACTGATCAATAAGGAAGTACGATAAAAGGTTTATTTAAAATCTGTAATCGATCTTGAATTGTTATACTCTTTCTTTAAAAAATTTTTAACCTTAGTGTAAAAATATAATTGAAACCCTCTTAGTCACGGAAAAACCACACCAAGATGGGATAGTCTCTTGACTGATAGAAAGATAAAGATTTCAGACAAAATTATAAAAAGTCCTTAGGAAATTGTAAAACGAGTTTATCACAAAGTGTTAAGACCAATACAAAAAGGGTTCGAGAAATACAAAAAACAACGACGACACTGTCTAATAGAAAAGTTTACACAGAAGTTTGACCAACAACAAGTATATACACTTCCGATACCTAGAGGAAAATGAAAACTTTATTAGAGTCCGAATACCTTTTCATCGTTAATATTATGTTTTTGAAGATAAAAGGACTTGGTAAACTCTCATTTCAATGACTGTGCCACAAGGTAGTCAGGAGTTTTTGACATCTCCCGTTAAAGATGTTTGTTCCTTTGCGAATACACTGGTGTTATGTTGGTAGTTTAGGTCCTTTAATTGTAACTACGGTGGTTATGGTAGATTAGAAGTCTGTCATTCTTTGACCCAGTGATCGGAATTATACAAATTTAAACTAATCAGGGGTGTCTCTGAATATTTTGTCTAGAGAAGGAGTAGAAGAGGTTCACGTAGGGGACGAGAGGGGCGGGTCCGAGACCACTAGGTGCAGTCCGTCGACGAAGTTTCGTTGCGGGCGGAGCGGGATTAACAGGACGAGACTGTGTAGGGTGGTCTGACGGGAAAGACAACCTCAGGGACTTAGGAGGAACTCGAGGAAATGGTGGCTGACCAGTTGGGAACACATTCGTGGGAGGAGTGTCGGGAACCTACAAGTGAGGGAAGTATCATCATCATGATTTGTAGCGAGTCAGCACAGACTGAGACACTGGGGCACCTGACATCGGGCGGTCCGAGGGGACAGGTACCCCAAGAGGTCCGTTCTTATGACCTCACCCAACGGTA
The DNA here is from genome assembly GCA_006410555.1 of Capra ibex. Taxonomy (NCBI): domain Eukaryota; kingdom Metazoa; phylum Chordata; class Mammalia; order Artiodactyla; family Bovidae; genus Capra; species Capra ibex. Next base: position 58,522,346 of record SJYO01014747.1, on the reverse strand, counting down.
CGGGAAGACGTAAGGGATGCCTTCCGTTGTAAGGAGTGAAGTGAACGTAAGACTATAGAGTAGGTCCAGTAGGTCACGTCCCACAGGTTCGGGTACGCCCTACTCCTGTGGCGAACGAAGTGACACTGACAGAACGGTCTTAGTGACAACTGGTACCCGAAACAAAAAATTGATTCCACAACAACGAAAAATTCTCCGACCCTAGTTCTACAAATCTTTGTTGTTAACAAAACTAAGGTACCGAAAGGGGTAAAAGTACTACCCCTGTACGACGGAGACGTATAGAGGTAGGGTGTCCGAGAAGAATGCACTGCGTTGTTTCCTCCAGATCCCGGGAGGAAAATATTAGACCCACTCCCCTCGAGAACTAACGAAATTCGTCACCTTATACCATCTTATCCACGGTATACTGTGGTTTTAGATCCATTACCTTTTTGTGTCGAAGATCTACCGAGTGAAAAATCCTCTACCAGTGAGACCCCTTTGGTTGGTGACACAGTACTCCCTCGGTTTCTTAGGGTATTTCACTCTGTTGGACTCCCCGAGAACACCTCTTTTTGGTTACACGGTTCACCTATCGGTCGTGGTTGGTGACCCGTACACACTCATAGGAAGTTCACTGAGTCGGAGATCCGAAGCTCGTCGGGACTATGGTTCCACTCATCTCCCTACGGTAGGGGTCACATGGACCTGGTTTTACGTCTACCCATTTCGTTACAACGACAACAAAATTTGGTGACTCAGGAAATCATTCACCTTATTCGGGAGAAGTCGTAGTGAAAGTGTGGTAATACAAATAAGATATGACGCCTAGAACGGAAATATCAGACTAGTACTACCAAATAGAGGAGATGTACTTCGTTCCTTAGAGTACAAGTTATAAAGAGCGTAAGAACCACTTCTTCCCCAAAGTTATGTGTTAGTGGGACCACTAGCTTTTACTTGGTGCGTTTCTGAAAGAAACTAGATAGTAGTACTCCGGGTCCAAAGACCATAAGTCCGTTGAATCCCGGATTTCTGACCGACTACGTTGGTCGGGGGGCTTGGGGTGGGGTGGGTTACCTACTTTTGAATGGTCTCCGAAATTAATTTAAGTTTTTTGTCAGGTGAGGCTGATGTTTTTTCACCAAACTCCGAAAGTCTATTCCGAGTGCACTGTTTCCGGTCTTGTACCTTCCCCTGCTGAGTCCGAATTTTCTGGTCTTCCTTCGTCGTCGGTGAGTCTAGACCCATCAGAAGGACCTCTCTACCAGGACAAGAACGAGGACCACCGGGAAGACAGGGGATGACCCCTCCGTCCACTCACTGCCAGAGTGGGAGTCTCCGGGTCAGGGTGGGGTGTACCTGACTGGACGGGTCTGTGATGTGAGTACGTGTCGGACCCGGACCAGGTAGATTCTTATAAAGACTTGAGTCCCTTTGGGACTAGGGTAGAGGGGACAAGTTTGAAACCGAGGTACTCGTGTCGTCCGTCCAACCTTAGAAAGAAAGTCCCTTTTAGTAACCCCCGGTACTCCGGTTCGGAGTGAGAGCAGGGATGTACCGCAAAGAAGTCAAGTTCTAAAGTCCCTTTAGAATGTATACACCCCCGAAGGAACACGCACTCCTGAAGCACGACTGTCGTCGAGTGACGGATCCTTCCATTCCTCGTCACGGACCCGGAGGTAGGGAGACGACTCGGGAGGGTCACTTGGGAGAATCCTCGACGTCTGGACACGGTGGTCCATTGTATCCTTCGATAACTCTCATGTCCACTCGTGACCCCTCTCTCCCTGTCTAGTTACGGTCAGTGTGACCTCTCTTCCCTGACTAGTTTGGACCTTGTATTCCTTCGGTTCCAACACCGGACCTCGGGTGTCACGATTACACTCTTTAAGTACAAAAGGAATCTCTATCAGTTCGAGCTCGTCCTGACTTGTGGGAGACACCTGATGTCTTTGACGGTGGCACGGGTCCGTGGTCCCTCGTCTGTCAAATCTCTACGAGTCGGGGTCCCGGGTGACGGATCTTAAAACGGTGTGGGAGGGGGATGGGGCGGGGTTCAAAACGGGACAGGGTTCGACACGAGAAAGGAGGACCGAGGACCTGGTAAAGAGGACACTGTGGGGGAGGGAAAGACGAGAGACACTTCGAGTTAATTACAGTGACACCCCCGGGTGTTGTAGTACCTGGCTCTCTCCTGGGTCGTCCAGTAGGTTCACTCTTCTCGGTAGGGGGTGGGTCTGATATTATTACTTTGAACACGGTTGCTGTAGTACAATGACGTCCACCCTGTGCACCCATGTGACTGAGACCCTGTGAAGGAAGGACCCCAAGACATAGGCGGTACTTGAGTAAGGTCTGGGAGGAGGACATGCTGTGGAGGCACCAGGGTTACGACTCTTCTGCCGTTTGGATAATGACAGGACGTCGGAGACACCCGGTTGTCATCCACTCTTACGAAAAGGAGATGTAAGTCAACTGATCCTTCCGACTCTACTGCCTACGTCACTCGGAGTAGTTAGACGGGTCCTCGAACCTCTTCCACTTCGGTCCCTACTACACGTCACACCGGCCGACCCCCGTTGACCCCCATTTATACGGGAGACGTCTGTTTGATGTCCTCCATCTAGAACTTTAGGTTTCACTCCTCTTTACATAACGAGCGAAGTTTATGATGTAGGGGTAGTACGTCTATACACGACCTCTAGGTTCGTTTTCCTTCCTAAGAAAGAACCACTCTAGGGGTCACAATAGACACGTTTTGGGACCCGGGTTGACTCGACCCTACTACCCACCGGTACCCTTGTTTCGAACGGGGAAACAGGGGTCGGACAGGACACAGGGACCCCCCACTTGTGACGGAGTGTCAGTGTTTACCCACTCCGAAGGACGTCCTTCTCCTCGTCCTAAGAGTTACGTTCCCACCTTGGAGTCCTGGTTGTTCCGGGACTATAGTCGGTCCTGGGGATTGACTCGGGTGGGTGGGGTCCCACCGTTCCTCTGGTCTGGACTTCTTCCACTCAAGCCTGGACTTCTTCCACTCGAGTCGGGAACGAGAGAGACGGGTGTCCCACTGAGACCCCCGGGTGAACACACATTACCACACCGGGTCCCGTAACACAGGATACCTTTTCTACTACCCTGTTGAGGTTTACAGATGTGGTCTTAGAGGTCGAAAGACAGGACCTAGGTCTCTTGTTACTCTGCCATGTTTACGGTCCCTAGTCGTACTGCACAGGAGCTCTACCTGGGGAGGTAGAAGGGACCCTAACCTTCGTAACCAGTTTCACACACCTCCTTCCAACGGACCTTGAATTATTTGTAAGTAGAGAACTTTTCATTAGTGACTAACGAGGTAATAAATGTTTAAGTAATCCATGGAAGAAACAGTCCCTTTGTAGACAAGTGTAAAGACTAGACAATCACCTAACGGGGAGGTCGTGTATGTGACAAGGAGGGTGGGGGTGGAAGACAAGAGACCTTATTTTAGAAGACGACATGGATGTCGGTCGAGGGGGAGTCCGACGGGCACTCGAGGTAGTCTCTTCCCTCTGGGGAGGGGCAGAACAGGTGCTGGGAACACAGAGTAGGTATATGGGAGGAGGAGCAGTTGTGAATGAAGGGAGGGGGTGTAGGGTCACAGGTCCCCCCGTTGTCTTCTGTTAGGTCTAAACCTTTGCCCTGGTGGACTCTTAGAGACCCCAGCTCCCCCGTGAACAGGTGGGATTGTCTTTACCCCTCCAAATGTCTCCACACCGAGTGGGGTACTCACAAGGGAGGGATGTAGTCTCCTCTGTCCAGTCTTCGGACTCTTTCAAAGTCTTCCGGAAGTCATACGGATCCCGGTCGAACTCAAGGACAGTGTCGGGACAGAACCTCAGGACCCGGGTCCCGAGACACGTCGGAGACCACAGGATTCCAGTGTAGGAGGAAGTCGGGGTTCACTGGAAGTTCCTCGAGGAGGTGGAACCCGACCTCGGTCGGAGAGGGTAGAGGTAGTAAGGGTGCACATACATACAAAGATATATCCTTTCGTTATTATTGTTTATAAAAATCTACGTTACATAGGATTATAAACTTTCCAAAGGGTATGGGTTATCGAGTAACTTATAAAAAAAGACAAGATAGAAAGTTATTAGAGACTTAAAAATACATTCTTAGATAAGTCTTTTCATTAGAGTAAAAATTTTGTACGTCGAATCTCTTCCGCCCCGATTTGTCTTCACTAAACGACCTGCAAACGTACCACTCACTTGAAGGTGGTACCGTTTTACATAAAACACACATTTTCGTTGTGTAAATTAGTACATTTCTATTGATTTGTGTCCTGTATATTCATTCTTTAAATTTTAACGGATGTTAAAGTGGTGGGCATCTAGTAGTAGTACTTACCAAGTCGAACACAGGAAGGCGAGACAAATAAGTATTCTACGAGAACGATGTTGAGTGACCCTGAACCGAACAAATCTTGAGGACACTAGAAAAGGTAAGGAGAAAGAAGACAGAGTATGACCACTGTCACAACCTTAGTAGACGTGTACAAGTCTTACCGGACCGGGTCTCTGTAGTCTCTACACCAAGAGAGCAGAGACCTGTCCCTTATAATCACCTCTCATTAATAATCCCACTAGTGGTAGTGAATAGAGTAGTGGAGTGTGGTGATTGGTCGTAAAAACCTCTCCTTCAGAGAAGGGGAGTGTCCTCGGGACTAAACCTACCCTGTCGGGGGTTGAGTCGAGTTCCTTACGACCTATGGAGTCGTGTTCGGTTCGGTCAGTCCAGTGACTTACGACTTCCTGGGTCACTACCAACCAAAACCAGGTTACTCATCGTTCAGGTTCTGAAAACTATTGTAACACCCTATTCTTTTAAAGACAGTGTCTTATGAATGCAAACTTCTCGACTAACATTCGTGTTGTTTTTACACTCCGACCTTGGGACCGTTCTGTCCTTTCCTCCGACGACAAACCAAGTGAAACCACTCAAGTCCAGATAGACGAGGGTTTGGTTCAAGTCGGTGAAGGAGTGTGAACCGTTACTCGTCTGGGGAGTAGTATCATGAGTGGTCGAACAGGAGAAGGGTGGACGAGATCCAGATGGTGACGCAGGACAGTCGAAGTGTCCCCGTCCTCGACTTAGAGAGTATAGGGACTTGGAGGGGATAACTCATTAATAAGTACTATAATAGTCTTAGTACTTTCATGGTTCTCACCTCTTCACCTCTAAGTTAATGACTCTCCGGGGACCCCTAGGTCGAGGAGAACCACAGTATCCCTTCTTTAAACCATAAGACAATATGTACTACTGTGTAGAGACCCTTGCGACCGAGGGTTCATTACTCGAAATTCGATTTTATGGAAACAAATCGAATGTCCTTTGTTCGGTTGACTACTTTGTGACGTCCTGTGTTCTTTAATTGTGTTGGTAGGACTCCGATCACCTTGGTCCTTTACAAACTGAAATGAGGTAAGGAAAGATCATATTTTCATCGGACTTAAGATTGAGTCCAATCCACCAAGAAACTTTGTGCTCAGGTGGTAGAAGAACCAGACGATCGAAAGACTTATTTCAACGATAAGGAACAAAGTTGTTGAACAGAGCACTAAAAAACCGGACAACGAATCGTTTATCATGTTCGAACTTGATCCATTGTCACCGACGTGGTGTCGGAAGTGATGAATAAGGAAGACCACTCAGAAACACACACTCACACCACTGTCACAGTAAGAGAGGGTTAGGTCCCGTCTCTTCCACCAGCAGACATCTTACGACTGTGGACCGATCCCCCCTCGTGTCGAGACCCTCCAGACACCCCTGTGACTCCGAGGGGAGGAAAGAAGGGGACACGAAACACAGACCTTCCTTTTTTGGGGTCGTCGACACTCGACCTGTCTGGAAACCCTTCTACGTCGGTGAGGACGGTCTCTTCCGTTACCGTGGGGTGAGGTCATGAGAAAGGACCTTTTAGGGTACCTGTCTCCTCTGACCATCCGACGTCAGGTACCCCAGCGATTCTCAGCCTGTTCTGACTCGTTGAAGTGAAAGTGAAAAGTGAAAGTACGTAACCTCTTCCTTTACCGTTGGGTGAGGTCACAAGAACGGACCTCTTAGGGTCCCTGCACCCTCGGACCACCTGCCGGCAGATACCCCAGCGTGTCTCAGCCTGTGTTGACTTCGTTGAATCGACGGCGTCGTCGGTGAGGTCGAGGACTACCGGAAAAAAGACGGAGGGCCCGACCCTGACCACTCACTGGTGGGTAAGGACTCCCACATCGGGTAGAGTGGTTCGGAGGACGTCAGGACTGGGAAGACGTGGGGAGATCAAAGACTTGGTCCAGGGTAGGGTTGGTTCTTGTACAAACTACGGTGTATCTGTGAGTCGTTCCTCTCCACCGTCCGTTCGTCCCTCTAAAAGTGATTCTAGAAGGTACCCAGAGTCGGACAGAGTGGTGGTCTCTTTACCCAACACGTAAACTGTCTCCTACACTTCGATGTTTTGTGTTCATTTTAGGGAGTGAGGTCGGTGCTTTTCTGTTGGGTCTGTTTGGTTGGTGTCATACCCTCAACAGTCACCTGGGTCGAATACTTGGTCACGGAAGGTGGGGAGTGAGGACAGGTCCTATCCTCGGTCCGCACGCTAACTAGTCTTCACCGATCTACTGTCGTGGGTTTCGAGAGGTCCACAGAACCGAGAAAGGGTCCGGGGTTCGTCGAGGAAAAGACGGGGTGGAGGGGAGGGAGAGTCCGGGAATCGATGAGGTGACAGACACCGTCACGGGAGATGGGTGGGGACACTGGACTTTGGGGTTGCTGGAGTCGGTTTTCGATTAACCTCCGGTGAACACGTCGGTTTCTTGTAAAAGACTCTAGGACGTACACAATACGGGATCCTGTACTCCTAAAACATTGAGAATTCAAGGAACACGTTTGAGTGTAATTAAAGTGTTATAAGGACTCTTTCGAGGGTCTTCGGGACGTGAGTACAGTAACTTTTCGTGTTCTGTGTCACAGTGAATGGGTCCCGACAGAGAGTGGAGTTAAAGGGGAGTCGACGTCGGGACAGGACTTCAGCGACCAGGCAGTGTCGAGGACCCGACATAGAGGACACTGAGGTACGAGGAGTATGGAGATGAGGCAAGAGACACGTCGAGTTAGTCGCAGTGGACCCCCGGGTGTCGTAGTTCTTCGTCCTCTCACACGTCGTCCCAGTTCACGAAAAAGAAAGGTACATCTTTCTACACAGGAATTTCTGTGGTATCTCTGCAAATAAAAGGACTCGTGGTGAATAAATCCTCCCCTTTTTTGTCAAAGAGTGGTGAGAGACGGTATTTTGAGGTAGTATGTGGTTCCCAAGATATAAACACATCTTACAGAGTTACACACGTCCCAGAGATAGAACAGTAGATACAGAGATACCGCGGTAGTCATGGTGTGATAGAAGTAATGATACTGAAGTAAACGATTTCGTTCTCGAGGGTAGAATAAGAGTAAGAAATTCGGACAGAAGAGGTTACAACCGATGACCAAAAGGTGTAGATAAATCTTGGTTATTTCAAGACACTTTATGAAGGACTCACGTTACTTAGACATCCGATGAAAATCCTCTTACTTGTGGAATTTTCATAAAAGAGAAGGTTTGTACTTACACTTTATAGAAATACTAAATATGAATCAATAAACTGGTAAAGGTACTAAAATTACAAAAAAAAAGTTTAAAGTAAAAGATTGATAATAACATATCTATCTCTCTACTAATTACAAACTCAACTGAAACACGGGTCTTTTAAACTGTTAATGAGTAATATTATTAACTAGACGTCCAAGGACCGATATAAACAACATATAACACAGAACTTCTAAGTGTAAAAATAAAGGAGAAAGAGACAGAATATGGCAAAGGAAGATGACGGACGAATTGACATCACTGATTTTAGAGATCATATAATAACTTCTCTTTACTACTAATACCGATAGACACAGGAACATAACAAAACGAAAACTTACTTTTTGTATCTTTTAAAGTAGTCATTCATACAACTAACCACACCCTAAAAACGTCCCCAGTAAATAGTCTTACTTCTGGGAGCAAAGACGAGGATAAAAAATTGCTTTAAAAAATTTTCTTCCTATCACTCAAAATCATCTACGAAAAAGGGGTAAGTCAACTTAATAGTATACCACAAAGAAGAAAGTAGACAGTTACACAACACAATGTCGTTAACACAAAACTTACTTTCGGTGAGTAGGAGTCTTTTTGGGTTTAATCTTTACTAGATACAGTTCTAGTAAACCGATAACTCCAAAAAACATAAAGGTTTTATGGCGCCCATCGAACTATCCCTAACGTCACTTAGACATCTAACGAAACCCATCATATGAGTAAAAGTGATATAACTAAGAAGACTAGGTACTTGCACCATATAAAGAGGTAGATAATCACAGGAGAAACTAAAGAAAGTAGTCACAAAATATAAAAAGATATATATCCAGAAATCAAAGAAATCCATCCATATGAGGATTCATAAAATAGGAAAATCAACGTTACCACTTACCTTAACAAAGGAATTAAAGAAAAAGATGACAGAGTAATAATCATATATCCTTACGTTCCCTAAAGACACACAACTAAAATATAGGACGTTGAAATGATATAAGTAACTAATCGAGGTCATTAAAAGACCACCTCAGAAATCGTAAAAGATACATCTCCTAGTACAGTAGACAAGTAGGGTTGTGACAAATACTATCGGTCCTGTACCTTTGTTGGTTCTACAGGTAGTCGTCTACTCACCTATTCTTTCGACACCATGTGTATGTGATACCTCTAAATGAGTCGGTAATTTTTCTTATGTAAACTTAGTCAAGATTACTCCACCTACTTTGACCTCGGATAATATGTCTCACTTCATTCGGTCTTTCTTTTTGTGGTTATGTCATATGATTGTGTATATATACCTTAAATCTTTCTACCATTACTATTGGGAGATACGCTCTGTCGTTTTCTCTGTGTCTACATATCTTACCTGAAAATCTGAGACACCCTCTTCATCTCCCACCCTACTAAACCCTCTTACCTTAAGTTTGTACATATGATAGTCATTCTTTACTTAGCGGTCAGATACAAGCTATGTCCTATGTCCTACGAACCCCGACCACGTACCCCTACTATGTCTCTCTACTATACCCCACCCTCCACTCTCCCCCCAAGTCCTAACCCTTGAGTACATGTGGGCACCGACTATTCTGCTTTTTGGGCAGATGTTCCAGGGGGCAAAGTCTCGGCCCAGACGACCCCCCGCCCAGCATCATCTACTATGGCTGCCCCCGCTTTTCTCTGCCCATCCTTTATATAACTGCTCCCATCTGTGAACCATATCGGCTCACTGTCCTTTAATGGTATGTCGCTGAGGTCTCTTTGTATGGCGGTTACCTCAGCCAATACTTCAACACAGTCATGGAGAGGCCCATCCTCCTCCGGGATGGGCAAGAGAGTAGCAGGATTTAGAAAACAAGGTGTCTGAAAGTATATCCAGGGAGCATCTAACAGCAGGGCTTGGTAATGGGTTAAGCGNCTTTAATGGTATGTCGCTGAGGTCTCTTTGTATGGCGGTTACCTCAGCCAATACTTCAACACAGTCATGGAGAGGCCCATCCTCCTCCGGGATGGGCAAGAGAGTAGCAGGATTTAGAAAACAAGGTGTCTGAAAGTGTATCCAGGGAGCATCTAACAGCAGGGCTTGGTAATGGGTTAAGCGAGCGTTAGAAATCCACTTACCCGGTGGCTGTTTGAGGATCCCCTCTATGGCATGGGGAGTGTAGACCAGGAGGCGCTGTCCATAAGTCAACTTGTCAGCGTCATGGACAAGGAGAGCAGCGGCCGGGATGATACGGATACAGGGCGGCCATCCAGCAGCTACCGGGTCCAGCCGTTTAGAGAGGTATATGCCACAGGCCGCCTCCAGGGTCCCCATTGCTGTGTCAGGACTCCCTTTCCCACTCCCTGCTTTTCACCCACAAACAGTTGAAATGGCTTAGCCGGGTCAGGGAGAGCTAGGGCCGGGGCTTCTAGCAATGCCCTCCGGAGTTCCTGAAATGCCCGCCTCATTGGCTCAGTCCAAGTCCAGTTCTTATTTTCTCTACTTCCTTCATATAGAGGCCGGGCCTTTTCAGCAAACCCCAGGATCCATAGCCTGCAGTACCCAACAGTCCCTAAGAACTCCCTCACTTGCCAAGGAGTCGTTGGCTCAGCGATCTGTAAAATAGTCTCTTTCATAGCCTGAGTCAACCATCGTTACCCCTGTTTTATTTTGTACCCCAAGTAAACGACTTCCTGTTTAGCAATTTGGGCCTTCTTTGCACTCGCTCGGTACCCCAACGTCCCCAAAATCTGAAGGAGGTCGCCTGTGGCCTCTAGGCATGCCTCCTTGGTGGTAGCAGCCAGCATGAGGTCATCCACATATTGCAATAGGACAACGTCAGGGTGGCTAGTCCTGTACTCACAGAGGTCCTCGCCTAGAGCCTCATTGAACAACCTTGGCGAGTTTTTAAATCCCTGTGGAAGGCGAGTCCAGGTCAGCTGTCCTATAGTTTGACTGTCTTCGTCAGTCCATTCGAATGCAAAGATCTCTTGGCTCTGGAGGGCCAGAGGCAAACTGAAAAAGGCATCTTTAAAGTCCAAGATTGTATACCAGATGTAGTTTGGTGGCAAGCTGCTCAGGAGGGTGTATGGGTTAGGGACAGTGGGATGAATGTCACTCACCCGTTTGTTGACTTTACGAAGATCTTGGACGGGTCTAAAGTCCGTTCTCCCGGGCTTCTTCACAGGCAGCAGGGGAGTATTCCATGGGGACCGGCACTTTTTAAGAATCCTTACCTTCAGGAGGCGCTGTATGTGTGGCGTGATTCCTTGCCGGGCCTCCTGACTTCACAGGGGTAGCATTTGCTTTTAATTCAATAATGATGGGAGGTCTTTGTTTTGCCAGTCCTACTCCTGCCGTCTCAGCCCAGGCCAGAGGGTATTTTTGGATCCATTGTAGCATAGCCAGGTCCATAGCTGCAGGGGGTTTTGGTGAATATAGTCTGTATTCATCTCTCAGTGCCAGGGATAAAACATGAATTGGTTGTCCAAGCCCGTCTGTGACTGATATCCCTCCAGAGTCAAAGTGAATTTGCACATTGACTTTGGACAATAAGTCTCTTCCTAATAAAGGGGCCGGACATTCTGGGGTCACCAGAAATGAGTGGGACACCCGTTGGGCTCCCAAGTCCACTTTTCGTTTAGTAGTCCAGTAATATCTTTTTGTCCCGGTGGCTCCCTGGACCAAGTTAGTCTTCTTGGACATTGGCCCGAATTTTTGATTGAGGATTGAGTATTGGGCTCCCGTATCCACCATGAAGCCGACCAGTTTCCCCTCCACATTAATAGTTACCCAGGACTTGGGGAGGGGTGCCGGGCCCTGACCCCCCTAATCACTATCTTCTCCTGCATATAAAATGTGGGTACCCAAGGGAGACTCTTCTTTTCTTACAGTCCTTTTTTTCAGGTTTCTCTTGGGGCACTCTTTTCCAGTGCCCTTGCTCTTTGTAATAGGCGCATTGGTCTCTCTTTAGGGTCGGTCTGGCTGGTTTCTCCCTTCCTTTTGGCTGGGTGTCTCGAGTCTTCCAGGAATCAGGTCCCAGTCTCGTCCCGGCAAAGAACATTTGAGCCAGCTCTTTCTGATTTCTTCGGTTTTCCTTAGCTCTAAATTCCCTTTCCTCCCGTCTAATTCGTTCCTCCCTCTCCTCAGGGGTCCCTCTGTTATTAAACACTTTCTCAGCTGCCCTCACCAGACCCTGTATTGACTGTTCTCCCAGCCTCTCTATCCTCTGTAACTTCCTCCTGATATCTGGAGCTGCCCGATTAACAAAGGCTAGCAAAGACTGCTGCGCGTGACTCATCAGCCTGAGGGTCCATGGGCATATACTGCCTGAAAGCCTCCATTAACCTCTCTAAAAAGGCTGCCGGGCTCTCGTTTGGCTCCTGCCTTATCAAGTTTACCTTAGACAAATTCGTTAGTTTCCTGGCGGCTGCCCAGGGGCCAGCCATCAGAGTCTGGTGGTACACTCGGAGACACTCTCTACCTTCAGCGCGTTCAAAATCCCAGTTCGGTCACATCAAAGGAAACCCCTCCTCGATTAGGTGGGGCTGTGTGGTAGGTCTCCCATCCACTCCTGGAACATGTTTTCGTGCTTCCGATAGAATTCACTCCCGTTCCTCTGTGGTGAAGAGCACCTGCAACAGCTGCTGACAATCATCCCAAGTAGGATTGTGGTGAGTAAACAGGATAGAATCTAAGAGATCAATAAGACCTTGGGGTTTTTCGGAAAAAGAAGGGGTTTGAGTTTTCCAGTTATATAAATCACTCGTAGGAAACGGCCAGTACTGGTATGTTCGCTCCCCACCAGGATTTGCTGGCCCCACCTGGACAGGGAATGCCCGAACGGTGGATGAAGGAGCCTCCTGGCTTCCGTCCTCGGACAAGTTTCTGCCCCTTCGAGCCCTTCTGCGAGGTCCTTGGGCCGGCCCCCCTTCCCATGGAGGAGCCGAGGGTTCTGGGTCCCTCCTTTGTTCTACGGACGACACCTGCGGTACCTGCGGGGGCAAGGGTGGCTGCATATATGGGGGAGGTGAGATTCCAGTGTCTAAGTCAATCAGGCTAGGATATAAAGAGGATTCCTGGAGTATCGGCTGCTTCTTCTGACTCTCCCGATCTTCATGGTCAGTCATTACAGACAAAGGGGTGGAAGAGCTTTGACCCATAATGACAGAGCTCACAAAGAACACACAAAAAAACAAAAATGGTGCCGGCACACAAAGAAAGGCAATAGACAGAAGACAAACAAATATCGGCCGAAAACACAGAACTAGGTCTATCTTGGGTTACTGTTGTCTTGCTTCCCAATGTTATCTCACCGAAGGGCGTCCACTGCCCACCAGGTTCGGAGTCGGGAAAGACATTCCTTCCCAATCCCTCACAGAACCAGCTGCCTTCCAGCGTGAATGCTGGGCCCCGGTCTTATGCTGGCTGCCAGTTGCCTTCCAGCGTGCTCACTGGGCCTCAGTCTTACAATGGCTAGGATGACTAATTCACCTCTGATTAGGCCTAACAAGAGCCAGCTGCCTTCCAGTGAGTATGCTGGGCCTCGGCCTTACGCTGGACTTAACCAGACTTAACACCGGTGTTCAGATATCTTTCCTTCTAGTGAGGAAACCCCTTCTACTGGGAGAGTGTTATTCTTCCCAGTTAAAGGGATCCCAGATGAGCCCCCAAATGTTATGCCCAGAGTCCGAGTCCCCAAAACAGAGAGAATAAGACGTCCACAGCAATGCAAAAGCATGAAGGGGTTTTATTTCTAGCTCGAGCTAGGACTCCCGCCACATCCAACACAGAGGAGTGGAGCAAGAGCCCCGAGCCCAGATTTACAGCAGTATTTATAGGTTTAGAACAAAGACAGAGAGTTGGCAAGGGCTGATTGGCTACAGAGGTTTCCTGGTATTTACTAATTGGCTATTGGCTGCAAGGGGATATCTTTTACGTCCTGATAAACTCAAACCAGGTTACGGGGAGTATGCTGATTAGACAAGTCCTGGCATCGGTGGGGATGACCTCACTGGGCAATGCCTCAACTTTTCCCGAGAGTCCTACTTTAGTCTATGAAGCCTATCATGGCGTTTGTTAGGTCCCAACAGTTTCTCGCTTGGATCTACTGTTTACAAACCCTTCCCCCCCAACCCCCGCTTTTTTTAATCTATAGACTTTCCTGAAAGGACCTCACTTAAGATACTTTCCAAACTCAAGCTTCCCAAGGAAAAGAGCCAGGAGAATATCAGCATTACACGCTTTGTGTGCAAAGCAGCCTGGAGAGAAGGGCTTTCTTGCATTCTTGTGGGAAAGATAGAAACTCCAATTTCCTTACTTGATAAACAGTTGACTAAACAGTTTCTATAGGTTTTAAAGATGGTGTTGATTAGTTTAAAGAAATTTCTCTACACTTTGGTTTGTTAACAGGTAATCTTTGTTATCAGCAGTGGATATTGTATTTTAACAAATGCTTTTCTGTTTGTTAAGATAATAATATGATTTTCCTCTTAGATGTGCAGCAAATTAATTGATCTACTGGAGAAGGAAATGGCACCCCACTCCAGTACTCTTGTCTGGAAAATCCCATGGACAGAGGAGCCTGGTAGGCTTGCAGTCCATGGGGTCACTATGAGTCGGACACGACTAAGTAACTTCACTTTCACTTTTCACTTTCATACATTAGAGAAGGAAATGGCAACCCACTCCAGTATTCTTGCCTGGAGAATCCCAGGGATGGGGGAGCCTGGTGGGCTGCCGTCTATGGGGTCGCACAGAGTCGGACATGACTGAAGCAACGCAGTTGCAGCAGCAAGGTTAAATGAGATCTGTATGAGTGTAAACCTAACAGTGCTCATAATGTATTAACCTTTTCAGATATTGTTAGACTACTTTCAAGAGTTGGTACTTTGGGCAGGATTTTTGTGTCTATGAATCACAAATGAAATTAACCTGCAAATTTCCTTTCTTTCTGTGTTCTTTGTATCAAGACTATGGCATTCTTTTCAAGTGAGATGGGGAGTTTTTCTGAAAAATTTACAGGTTAAAAGTTTTCTTTCCTTGAATTCCAAAAGAAATGTACAGTAAATATTTCAAGGTCACTTGGAAAATTTTTGGTTGCTGATGTAATTTTCTTTGATAGATCCAGTATTACCTGGAAAGTCTGCAATTTCCTATTGAGTAGGTGTTAGGCAGTGATATTTCTACTTTGTCTAAAATTTCAAATTCATTAACAGAAAGCTTTTCATTACAGTCTTGGCTTGTTTTTCATTACAGTATTGGCTTATCTTTCAATGGTCTGCAGCACTGGTTAAAAAAAATAAATAAATATATATATATATATATATATATATCAGTTCAGTTCAGTTAAGTTCAGCCGCTCAGTCGTGTCTGACTCTTTGCGACCCCATGAATCACAGCATGCCCGGCCTCCCTGTCCATCAACAACTCCTAGAGTTCACTCAGACTCACGTCCATCGAGTCAGTGATGCCATCCAGCCATCTCATCCTCTGTCGTCCCCTTCTCCTCCTGCCCCCAATCCCTCCCAGAATCAGAGTCTTTTCCAATGAGTCAACTCTTCACATGAGGTGGCCAAAGTATCGGAGTTTCAGCTTTAGCATCATTCCTTCCAAAGAAATCCCAGGGTTGATCTCCTTCAGAATGGACTGGTTGGATCTCCTTGCAGTCCAAGGGACTCTCAAGAGTCTTCTCCAACACCACAGTTCAAAAGCATCAATTCTTCAGTGCTCAGCCTTCTTCATAGTTCAACTCTCACATCCGTACCTGACCACTGGAAAAACCATAGCCTTGACTAGACGGACCTTCCTTAGTCGGCAAAGTAATGTCTCTGCTTTTGAATACGCTGTCTAGGTTGGTCATAACTTTCCTTCCAAGGAGTAAGCATCTTTTAATTTCATGGCTGCAGTCACCATCTCCAGTGATTTTGGAGCCCCCAAAAATGAAGTCTGACACTGTTTCCACTGTTTCCCCATCTATTTGCCATGAAGTGATGGGACCGGATGCCATGATCTTCGTTTTCTGAATGTTGAGCTTTAAGCCAACTTTTTCACTCTCTTCTCTTACTTTCATCAAGAGGCTTTTTAGTTCCTCTTCACTTTCTGCCATAAGGGTGGTATCACCTGCCTATATATATACACACACACCCTTTTAAGTTTCTGATAGTAAGTATTTGCACCTCTTTTCTTTTTTCCTGTGATGGTTTTCTGTGGTTACTGTAAATACACTGTATCCATTTCTTTGCTTTTACTTTCAATTTTTTAAACTTGTCGATTGCACAGAACATGTATTTATCCTATATTTTCATAGCTAATCTGATATTCTTTGCTTTTAACTGGGTCAGTGTTTTTATAGTTAAAATAATTGCTGATATACTAGCTTTTAAAACTATTCTTACTTTATGAGTAGTATTTGTACCAACTAGTTTACAGTTTTGTTTTCCCTCTTCTTTATCTTTTCTTGGATAGATTACTCTTTACCTTTCCTTTTTTCCCTTCTGCTAATTTGTAAGTTATTCACTTTTATATTATTTCAGTGGTTACATAAAAGTACAGCATGTTTCCTTATCGATGATTAAGTTTAATTAATAGATTTACCCTCCTTCCTGAAAATACAAGTAGCACAGGACTTTTCATCTCATTTATCTTCTCCCAACATTTTTGCATTTTAATTCTACCCTGTTTTCTATTGCCATTAGAAAGTGTGGTTATCATTATCTAAATAATGTTCATGCTCCTTTAATAGTTTCTAGTTTCAAGACTAGTTCTGTATTTCCTATGTTGTACTGTAATAATTTTTTCTGATATTTCTTCTGGTCAAAGAAGACTAGTTCTATTTTTCCTACATTGTATTCAATAATTTCTTCTGATATTTCCTCTGGTTAACAATGCTGCTGTCTTCAGTCTGTAGGCAAATCGTCCATTTAGTTTTGTATGTTGCTATTTCATTTCCTGGAAGTGGGGCTTAGTCCTTCATCAGACCTGTAAGGACACTCCATATTTCCCTGCTCCCTCAGTTATTCTGAAGTTTGTACTAAAATATGTGCCAGACGATTCCAAACCCCCAAGACCCTTCTCAGAGCCATTTCTCCTGGCTCTCATTCGCAGTGTCACGCTTTCCGAGTTCTTTGGCATCTTGACTGTGTCCAGCTTATTACATTATAAAAGCACGTGCGTGTTTGGTGGGGGTGGTGGGAGGCAGTGTAGGAGATGGCAGGACTCCCAAGGCTTAGACTAAAAGTATCTTCTTCACAGAGGAATACTAATACATCTGCCTGGCACCTGGAGGCATTTCCCCTGTGAACCACCTGAAAATCAAGACTGCTGCTTGAAACCCAGTAAGACCCTGGGCTATAGATCATTAGGAAAGCGGGCCCTGAGACCCTGGTTATTTTTCCCTCTCTCTCTCTTTCTTTCTTGTTTTGTTTGTTTGTTTGTTTGTTTTTCCTGCTTTGCTCAGTACCAAGGCTTTCATGGAGAAGGCAATGGCAGCCCACTACAGTACTCTTGCCTGGAAAATCCCATGGATAGAGGAGCCTGGTAGGCTGCAGTCCATGGGGTCACGAAGAGTCACACACGACTGAGTGACTTCACTTTCACTTTTCTTTCTCATGCATTGGAAAGGAAATGGCAACCCACTCCATTGTTCTTGCCTGGAGAATCCCAGGGATGGGGAGTCTGGTGGGCTGCCGTCTATGGGGTCGCACAGAGTCGGACACGACTGAAGCGACTTAGTAAGCAAGCAAGGCTTTCAGGCTGATTCATGTTTATGATCAGGGACAGCCCATAGGGCCCCAGATGAACAAGGACTCTTCACTCTCCACATTGGTTGGACCCCAGGCCTTGACTTTTATCCCTCTTGCCCCAAGACAGCACCAAAATCAAAGGCCAAATTGCTTAGAAGACAAATACCTTTAGATATCCCAGACTTCACTTTTTTAGAAACTGAATTGGAAAACCATAGCTCTAAAATTTCCAAAACTGAATGGAATTCCTACCTCGATTGGTGTTTCAAGGCTTCCTGAAGCCTGAAATTGCCTCCCTGCCAGTTAAGATTCTAAGATTCGCTGAGGAAAGCCACAGGTAAAGAAAGACCACACAGCTTCTGACCTCATGCTCTGCTTCCTTGACTTGTCTCTGGCTTCCCCTCTGGGACCATCATGCCCCTTCCCTCCTGTACCACCTACGCCTCCCCCATACCCTCAATTTTCCCACTAATTCTCTCACCAAACCTCCCTTTCCCCTGAAATTGTCCCCACTCCCTTTTCCTCTGAACTTATCAAAACCTGCCCCTTAAAAATTAAGCCTTCTGAGGAGCCAGAGGCCAATCACTGAATTTCTTATCTTCCCTGGACTAACGCTGAACTGTGAGACCAAAAGATTTTCCCAAATCAACCAAAGATCTTTACAGATTTGCTGAGAAATTTAATATAGACCCTCAAACTTATCAACCTGGTTTCTCTGACTTCTATCAGCTACTTCATATGTTTGTGAGACAAGGCCAAGCCCAGCATTGGATGAAAGCTGGTACTTGGAAAAATCCTGGAAGGTCTCTGAAATTGTATTAGTAACTATATATAATAGCCCAACAATTTATTATAGGATCAGGCTAAGGAAATTGTTAGGTAATTTTGTCAGGCAATTCTTGGGACTCTCCCAAAGCCTGTTGACTGGAACACCATTCAGCTTCCATACAAAAATCTGAGGAATCTCTCAGTGACTAATTACTATTGGCTTCAGATTATTTTCTTTTTTTAATTCTGATTTTCCTTCAAATATTGATTCCACCTAGGTAACCTTTAAGTCTATATTGATTCGTGGGCTCACTGAGGGCCTTTGCTTTCAAGTAAAAAGGACAAGAATTGAACAGAAAACTATGTCCACTCCAGATTCAGTTAATCTGGCAAAGCAGTTCTCTTGTACCCTAGACGAATCACCTAAAAGGAAGAGAACTGAAATTCTTAATCTTCAACCTCAGCAAAGAAAGGCCCCGAAATGAAACCAAACCCTCCTAGTCTCTGCTATTACTGTAAAAAGCCAGGATATTCGAAAAGACATTGTTACGAATTCACTCTGTAAGTGCTTCAGACGCCTGCAGCCCTCTAAGCAGCCTTTCAAATTTCTCCCAGTGCTCAATGACAAGGCTTTGAAGGACCACGGGAGCTCTTCCCAACCTCCCTCTTCCTCACTTTAGAGAAATATTTCCCTAGTTTGGTATTAAACATAAGTCAAGTCAAGTCAAGTCAGGGAGTCAGCACAGGTTGACAAACGTTGGGGTACTTAACGTCGAAGGAACAGGTAGTGGTGGAGGGTTTCAATTGGGTTTGAGTGCAAGTAGCTCAGTCACTACGGTAGGTCGGTAGAGTAGGAGACAGTAGTGGAAGAGGAAGACGGGGGTTAGGGAGGGTCGTTGTCTCAGAAAAGGTCACTCAGTTGAGAAGTGTACTCCACCGGTTTCATGACCTGGAAGTCTAAGTCGTAGTAAGGAAGATTTCTTTAGGGTCCCGACTAGAGGAAGTCGTACATGACCAACCTAGAGGAACGTCAGGTTCCCTGTGAGTTCTCAGAAGAGGTTGTGGTGTCAAGTTATCGTAGTTAAGGAGCCGCAAGTCGGAAGAAGTGTCAGGTTGAGAGTGTAGGTATGTACTGGTGACCTTTTTGGTATCGGAACTGATCTGCCTGGAAACAACCGTTTCATTACAGAGACGAAAACTTATAGGATAGATCCAACCAGTATTGAAAGGAAGGTTCCTCATTCGCAGAAAGTTAAAGTACCGACGTCAGTGGTAGAGGTCACTAAAACCTCGGGGGGTTTACTTCAGGCTGTGACAAAGGTGACAAAGGGGTAGATAAAGGGTACTTCACTACCCTGGTCTACGGTACTAGAAGCAAAAGACTTACAACTCGAAATTCGGTTGAAAAAGTGAGAGGAGAAAGTGAAAGTAGTTCTCCGAAAAATCAAGGAGAAGTGAAAGACGGAATTCCCACCACAGTAGACGTATAGACTCCAATAACTATAAAGAGGACCGTTAGAACTAAGGTCGAACACGAAGAAGGTCGGGTCGCAAAGAGTACTACATGAGACGTATCTTCAATGTATTAGTCCGACTGTTGTATATCGGAACTGTAGGAGGAAAAGGATAAACACTGGTCAGACAACAAGGTACAGGTCAAGATTGACAACGAAGGACTGGACGTATATCCAAATAGTTCTCCGTCCAGTCCACCAGACCATAAGGGTAGAGAAAGTCTTAAAAGGTGTCAAAGAACACTAGGTGTGTCAGTTTCCGAAACCGTATCAATTATTTCGTCTTTATCCACAAAAAGACCTTGAGAGAACGAAAAAGGTACTAGGTCGGCTATAACCGTTAACCTAGAGACCAAGGAGACGGAAAAGATTTTGGTCGAACTTATAGACCTTCAAGTGCCGAGTGCATAACGACTTCATACTAAAGTCAGAAAATTTTACATAACTCTTTACAAAATACCGGATTGGATACCAGATAGGATCCCTTAAGAAGTATACGGGAACTCCTCATAGACATTAGATTAACCAAATATCTCCATGATAAATGATGACTTTCATTCCAGAGGTTGATAAAAATATTTTGATAAAGAGAGGAGTTAAGAGAGTTACAACGAAGTACATAAAATCTCAAGACTACAAACCACACTACACAGAAGAATTAACTAGAGAATAGTTATATATTACAGGAAACAGAGAAAATTGTTAAAAAGTGAATTTTACATAAAAAAGATCATAACCATATTGGTAAGGTTAAAGGAGAACTAATGATAAATGTATCGTATAGAAAAAGGTAACAAAGTAAAAGTTGGTAAAAATAGAAACCCAGATTTCACTCAGAGAACGTTCGACGTACCTCAATCTAGTATAAAAATTTAAGTAAGAAGGTTAGACATAAAATGAACCAATCAAATTAGGTGAATGTTAACTTCACTAACGACTATTACTCCCTGAATGAAAACGGTAAAACGATAAACCAAAAATATACAAAATACATAAAGGACAAAGAAGTTGTAACAGAAGATAACGTAAACTAGTGAAAAAAGGGATCACACGATGAAACTTAGGGAGAAGTAAAGGACAAGACATATAAAATTTCAATTAAAGAATTACCAATGGTACCAATTACGGGATTTAAATATTGTTATATGAAACTCATGTATAGTTACATCGGAGTTGTAATATGTAATTGAGACCAGGATAGATAAAGGTAACGGATGGAACAATAACAGTGTTCAATGTGGAAATAGGTACACACAGGAAACTGTATCAAATATTAATGACAAAATACGTAAACAGAAAATTTAGTAGACTCTTTGTTTTTCTTTAATGTTCGGTTTTTATGTTTATGATGATCTAAAGTATTAACAGATACACCAATAAAACTGGTCTCTAAAACAAAAGAAGTAAACCGAAGTTCAACGGTAGACCACAGAAACACAAAGTCGAATTTCCTACGAGGAAGTGCAAAGATCGTCCCGCCCCGACACACGACCGGAAACGGGTCAGTGAAGTCAACACAGACTGAGACACTGTGACACCTAACATCGGGGGTCCGAGGAGACAGGTACCCTTAAAGGTCCGTTCTTTATGACCTCACCCAACGGTACGGGAGGAGGTCCCCTAGAAGGGTTGTGTCCCTAGTTTGTAAGTTCAGGGCACAGAAGGCGTAAAGTCCACTTAAGAGATGACGACTCGGTGGTCCCTTCGGGTCCCGTCCAGATGTCCCGTCATTGTTACTAATTAAGGGGATCGAAAACAAATAGACCCTCGTAGAAATGAAGAAGTAAAAACCTCCCGTGAAAGTGGTCTATACATCAAACACCAAGGGTCTAGAAAAAGAAAGTCGTTAAATGTATATTACGGTGACGGAGACACCAACGACTACTCTTTAACCCGTAATTAGAGTAACTTTTTAGTGAACAGGGATTCAGTAGTGANATACACCAATAAAACTGGTCTCTAAAACAAAAGAAGTAAACCGAAGTTCAACGGTAGACCACAGAAACACAAAGTCGAATTTCCTACGAGGAAGTGCAAAGATCGTCCCGCCCCGACACACGACCGGAAACGGGTCAGTGAAGTCAACACAGACTGAGACACTGTGAAACCTAACATCGGGGGTCCGAGGAGACAGGTACCCTTAAAGGTCCGTTCTTTATGACCTCACCCAACGGTACGGGAGGAGGTCCCCTAGAAGGGTTGTGTCCCTAGTTTGTAAGTTCAGGGCACAGAAGGCGTAAAGTCCACTTAAGAGATGACGACTCGGTGGTCCCTTCGGGTCCCGTCCAGATGTCCCGTCATTGTTACTAATTAAGGGGATCGAAAACAAATAGACCCTCGTAGAAATGAAGAAGTAAAAACCTCCCGTGAAAGTGGTCTATACATCAAACACCAAGGGTCTAGAAAAAGAAAGTCGTTAAATGTATATTACGGTGACGGAGACACCAACGACTACTCTTTAACCCGTAATTAGAGTAACTTTTTAGTGAACAGGGATTCAGTAGTGAAGACAGAACGACGAAAGATCTAAAACAGAAACCGAGAACTGTCAAACCAACATCACACAGAGTCACACCTAGAGAAACTCTGATGAACCCTCAAACGACCCGAAGAAACAATAAATGTAAGGATACAAAGTAGTTTACACCCTAGAAAAATCGGTAATAAAGTAGTTCATAAAAAAAGACTGGGAAGTAAGAAGAGGAAAACACTGAGGGACTTACGTATACAATCATGTAAACTATCATAGAGTATCCAGGGAATTTAAGACAAGTAAAAAGAAGTAAGAAAAAAGGAAAGGTGAGAAGTCTACCTTAATAAAATAAAAGGGAGGTTCAAGTGACTGAGAAAGGAGACGGATCAGTATAGATGACAACTTTAAGAGATAACTTTAAAAACACAGAGAATAACAAGAAAAGTCAAGGTCTAAAAATTAAACATAGAGAAATATCTGTCGAAAACTTGACACCACAACCTCTTCTGGGAACTCTCAGGGAACTTGACGTTCCTCTAGGTTGGTTAGGTAAGACTTCCTCTAGTCGGGACCCTAAAGAAACCTTCCTTACTACGATTTCGACTTTGAGGTCATGAAACCGGTGGAGTACGCTTCTCAACTGAGTAACCTTTTCTGAGACTACGACCCTCCCTAATCCCTGTCCTCCTCTTTCTCTGTTGTCTCCTACTCTACCGACCTACCGTAGTGACTCCGCTATCTACACTCAGACTCACTTGAGACCCGCCACCACTACCCGTCCCTCCGGACCGCACGACACTAAGTACCCCAACGTTTCTCAGCCTGTGCTGACTCGCTGACTTGACTTGACTTGTCTATCTGGAAGAGATGTAAAAGTATATAACAAGACTAAACGAAATCAAGGAAAGTACTAAGGAAGTCGAGAAACTCATAAAAAAAAAGGAAGAAACTCTTAAAAATTCTGTCAGTTAAATTTTAGAAACAGACCATATTTGTCACAAACACACAAGTCAACGGTTCAACGCAGGTTTACAAACACTAGGGTGTCCGATACCGTGCGGTCCGGAGGGAGAGGGAGTGGTAGAGGACCTCGAACGGGTTCAAGTACAGGTAACTCAGGTTACGATAAGGTGGGAGAGTAGGAGACAGTGGGAGAAGAGAAAGACGAAAGTTAGAAAGGGTCGTAGTCCCAGAAAAGTAGTCCGACAAACGTAGTCCACCGGTTTCATAACCTCGAAGTCGAAATCGTAGTCAAGAAGGTTACTTATAAGTCCCAACTAAAGGAAGTCATAACTGACCAAACTAAAGGAGCGACAGGTTCCCTGAGTTTTCTCAGAAGAGATCGTGGTGTCAGACCTTCGTAGTTAAGAAGTCGAGAGACGGAAAAAGTACCAGACTGAAAGTGTAGACATGTACTGATGACCTCTTTGGTAGTGAAATTGATATGTCCGGAAACAGTCGTCCCACTGCCGAAATGAAAAATTATATGACAGATCCAAACAGTATCAAAAGGACGGTTCTTTGTTAGTAGAAGATTAAAGTACCGGCGTCAGGTGTCACTAAAATATTGGGCTCTTCACCTTTAGACAGTGATGAAGGTGGAAAAGGGGAAGATAAAAGGTACTTCATTACCCTGGCCTACAGTGCCTAGAATCAAAAGAATTATAACTCAAAATTCGACGGAGAAAGTGAGAGAAGAAGTGGGAGAAGTCCTCCGAGAGTTCAAGGATTAGTGAAAGATGGTAAGGCCACCATAGTAGAGGAATAGACTCTAACAACTATAAAGAGGGTCGTTAGAACTAAGGTCGAACACTAAGTAGGTCAGGTCGTAAAGTGTACTACATGAGGCGTATATTCAATTTATTCGTTCCATTGTTATTTGTCGGAACAGTATAAGAAAAAGGTTAAAACTTGGTCAGTCAACAAGGTACATTCCAAGATTGAGAACGAAGAACTGGGAGTGTGTCCAAAGAGTCTTCCGTCCATTCTACCGTACCATAAGGGTAGAGAACTTCTTAAAAGGTGTGTCAGTTTCCGAAATCGTATCAGTCACTTTGTCTTCATCTACAAAAAGACCTTAAGGGAACGAAAGAGATACTGTCTCGTTTACAACCGTTAAACTAGAGACCAAGGAGACTGAAAAGATTAATAGGAGTTTCAACAAAACATAGTTCAAACGAAAAAACGGGAGATACTTATCTGGAATGAAAGAATAAAGAAACATAAACGTATAAAAGTAACTTTTGACCGTAAAAATTTTAACCTTCTATAATGAAATGTTACAACACGACCAAAGACGGTATGTTGTTATGTTTGGTCAATATTCACACACATACATATATATATAAGGGAAGCGGAACTCGGAGGGAGAGTGGTGGGGAGTAGGGTTGGGAGATTTTGACCTCTAAAACTTATGTCATGACATGAGACCCTTAATGTTTGAGAAACTCAAACAGGAAACTTGGGTCTATAAAAGGGGGTTGTGCGTTTTATTACAGTACGGACCGAGTACTACCCATTAGGGGAACCTGAAATTGGAGAGTATTAATCGCGGATGACCTTCAACCGGACCGGTAAAGAACGTCCGTCACTGTTACTATACTATAACGGTGTAATAGTGGAAGAATGTAAGTACGTACTGTAAACTCAGACACCGATATTTAGTCCAAGGGACTCGGACTAGTAACAGAACAATATGGATTTTGTCCTTGGATATCCGTATTCTGAACCGGAGTCGACTACCTGGTACTCAGAGTAAGTACAACAACTCTTCCCTAAGTACGGAGACAATCCTCAATAGGGACGTAAAGATAATCCCCACATCCTTCTATCAGTCTTACAGACCCCACGATCATATTCTAGTTTCTGACAAAATTCCTTTCTAGACAGTCACTTCCTCTTAGATTCAATACACTATCTCATCCCTTCCCCATGAAGACAAAACAGAGACATCATTACTACTTAACTCTCCCGTCCCTACAGCTGTCTTTTACACACGTCCCGTCTATATGAAGATACCCTAAAGGTCTCAAACCCATTTGTGATCTTGTGAGAAATTAAAAAGGAACAACGGATGAGATTAGCAACAAATCGGTTGTTTCTCATTCCAGACCTAAAACGTAACTTCTATTAAGTCATTTTAAGAACTCACCAATCTATAGACCTCACGACTCATCCCTCTTCTAATATCTCCTTTCCTCTCTTCTCCACCAGAACTCACTCTTGTCACACGGATGGGGGTCGTTTGACCCCTCGTTTATACTTTTATGTTTTGGACTTTTGGGTCAAAAACACAAAGACTTACCCTTACTCTATCTTCTCAAAACACAACACTACCACGGAAACTACACTGGAACTTTGTGTGAATTCTACGGGGGTGGGAGATGAGGGGTGAACTTAGAAATAGAGGGGTCATAGAAACAGGTGGTCTGGTAAAGGAAAGGGGTCTCGTAACACAAGAGTGTTCTGGATTTCCAGAGTGGAATTCAAACACCTCACTTACCAGAAAGAGGAGGGTAGAGTGAACCCCAGATCCCAATACGCAAAGGAATTGAACAGACATGCCCTACACCGTTTACCAAACCAAATCCCCATCCATTCTCCCCACGACGACTTAGTAAAGGGTCTTTGAGTCATATACCGACGTTTTAACAAGTCAGAAAGATAGAGTGTCAAGTCCCGTGTACGTCGATTCACAACATTAACCTTTTAGATTAAGTGTCGATTCTTAAAAACTCAGCGTAGAAGACAGAAAGTCAGGACCATACAGTAGACGATCAACATATTGGGGGATGATAAGACAAAGAGAGAAATACTGGTTCATGGTCCCTCGTTGTCACCCTGGTTCGTTCTACGCCTTATAAGATGAGTCGGGAAGTTTCAGACGGGAGCTCTTTAATCCGTGACGTCTTGGACGCCGTGACGACTCTTGTGTAAAACGGTCATCTTCACACCGTCCTACTAAAGGACACTATGGTGGGACGACCCGACACACGACACGAATCAACGAGTCGACACAGACTGAGAAACGTTGAGATACCTGACATTGGATGGTCCGAGGAGACAGCAACCCTAAGAGGTCCGTTCTTATGACCTCACCCAACGGTACGGGAGGAGGTCCCCTGACTTGGGTCCAGAGGACGTAACGTCAGTTTAAGAAATGATCGACTCGATTGTCCCTTCGGGTTACTGGTATAATCTGAGAGACATAAAAGATAATAGTAAGTAAGTAGTCTTGAAGGTCCTATACCGCTGTTTTGAGATCTAGATAAAATACGAGGGTATGAAGTCCGAAGATTTTGACTTCTGCCTCCTAACAAACAAGGACCTGGTGCGAATTATGTAGTTCCGTAACTTAAGGTGGAAACTTCACAAGGTCAGGGTAAACCGTAGTGTGCGATACTAAAACAGACCCGTCGATACTCGTGGAATTTATGGATGTATATTCATAAGTGTTCACTACGAACTATTGAAGACTCTTATATTACCCTTGGTCTTAGTCACTTAAATCGTAACCGGACACAGGACACCGAACTGGGGAAAGAGAGTCTTTGGAGTAGAAACGATGACAGAATGTCCGCGTCCCTTCAGTCCGAAACGAGAACTGAGATATCTCCTATTTTCTCTTTTCTCCTCCTTTTAGTATAGGTTTTTCTCATAGGTGGGACCCAAGACGAGTCCTAGGTCTTCTCTACCAGAAGTGACTCTTCTATGGACGGTCGACTGAGTACAACCTTTTCCACCTGACCCAATACCCACGTATAGTGTCTCTAGAAGTTTATAAGACTTCGATAAACCACAAAGAAATTTTTATTAAATATGTCATATGATCGTGTATTATACCTTAAATCTTTCTACCGTTACTACTGGGACATACGTTCTGTCGTTTTCTCTGTGTCTACACATCTCGCCTGAAAACCTAAGACTCCCTCTCCCTCTCCCACCCTACTAAACCCTCTTACCGTAACTTTGTACATATGATAGTACATTCTTTACTTAGCGGTCAGATACAGGCTACGTCCTATGTCCTACGAACCCCGACCCCGTGTTCCTACTAGGTCTCTCTACTATACCCCTCCCTCCACCCTCCCCCAAGTACAAACCCTTGCGTACATGTGGGCGCCACCTAAGTACAGTTACATACCGTTTTGGTTATGTCATAACATTTCATTTTATTTCATTTGTATTTGTATTTTTATTTTATTTATCAATATTATTTTTAATTTTTTTTTTATTTTCATCACATACGTACAAACGTACATCAGACCGACACGATTCAGAAACGACGCGTGTCAGAAACGAAAGGAACGGCACTCACCCCCGGCGAAAGACCGACGTCACGTGCCCGAAGACCGACACTCCCGAGGAGAACAGCGTCTCGTGTCCGAGATCCTCAGACCCGAAGTCATCAACGTCGAGGGCTCAAGATCTCGTGCCCGAGGCATCAATCCCGTATACCCGAATCAACGGCGCGCCGTACACCTTAGAAGGACCTAGTCCCTGACTTGGGTACAGGGGACGTGACCGTCCACCGAAGAAATGGTGACTCGGTGGTCCTTTCGGGACCACAAAAACAAAATAAATTCTAATCATGTCACATCCCCTTTAGTCCCCTCTCCCTTTCGTTTGTCGTAATTATTGTTAGGTGTGGAATCATACAAGGTTTCGTGTACATTAAACATACAATAGGGTAACTTAAGAGATGGAAGACGAACCTGTAGTAACAAGTAGTGTAAAATACTGTGACTGAGTCTCTATAATTTACTACACGGATCCCAATGTACCAACGTCTTTCACACACACATGTGTGTGTGTATGGGTGCGTGTATCTCCTACACACAGACCGTTCGACGTCTGAAAGGGGCATAGTCAGAATCTTCGCCACTCTCAGTGTCGCCCGTCTAAGGTCGAGTCGCTCCCTCTCACAAGACTGTCTCAGGAGAACCTTACCGGAGAGTCCGCGAAACAGACGTCCCGTAACAACGTCGTCTCCGACCTTCTCTGGAGTCAGTCCTCCTGACCCTCCGAGTGCACCTGCGCCCGTACGTCATTAAAAATTCTGTAAAACGACGGGACTCTGAAACAGAGAACCAGCCTTCTCTGGACTGAACCCCAAGCCTCGGAGCCAGGGGACAAGCCAATACATCGAGTCGACGGTCAGAGACCCGGAATTCAGCGGTAGCGTGTCTTCACCTCTCTCGACGCCGTCTCCGAAGACTTTGTGACGAGGGGTGTCGTCGGTAAGGAACCCACCTAACTTATACATAGTACCACCGAGAAACTTCAGTTTACAGATATAGATATGAATATAGATATGAATATGGACACATATCTCGGTGTACATATGTCAAACAAAATATATGTAGCGAAAAGTTCTAAAATACAATAAGAAAGTTTTCATAAATAACTAAACAGATACGACCCAGAATCAGCACCGTACGAAAATCAACACCATACGAAAATCAATACCGTACACCCTCGAAAGTCAAAATCAAGTCAGCGAGTCAGTGCAGGCTGAGAAACGCTGGAGTACCTGACGTCGTGCGGTCCGAAGGGACAGGTAGAGGTTGAGGACCTTGTCCGAGTTTGAACACAGGTAACACAGTCACTACGGTAGGTTAGTAGAGTAGGGTAGGTTGGAATTCTTCCCATCATCGACTAAGGGGTCCCTGTTTACTATTCCGTAAAGGTTTTAGTCGAGATCATAGTAGTCTC
>SJYO01014747.1:58417533-58492335 GCA_006410555.1 Capra ibex | reverse complement strand
TTCTGGGTGATATGGGACATGAACTCATGGCTTCAACGTTCTTTCACAGTAAAGCATTTGTTGGCCAAAAGTCGTGTTGTGTGGGATACAGAGACAGGAAATAAACCCTGCAAGACCACTGTGGTACCAACAGCAGCACGGACATGGGCAGGGAAGGCAGAGCCATTCCTGTTCCAAAGCACATTCCCGAAACAGACTAGCAAGGGCTTGACCTTTCAGGTCCATCATCCCCAGAGCTGGCCTGGCGGTTCTCTCTCCAGGTATATTGAGAACTGAATCTTCTTGTGGGTCTGGGGGGAACAAGTGGTGGGAGAGGCCTTGGTCAGTAGAGGCGTTTCATTGGAGGTCATTACAGATACGTTAACAATTGCATTCATTTATGTATGTATTTCTGGCTGTGTAGGGTCTTCCTTGCTCCACGTGGGCGTTCTCTAGAGTGGCTATTCTTCGCTCAGGTGTGCAGGCCTCTCACTGTGGTGGCTATGCTTGCTGCAGAGCATAGGCTCCAGGCACACAGGCATCGGTAGTTACAGCACGTGGGCTCAGTAGGTTTCCTGCATAAGTTACTTGTTCTGAATCAAGCGGAAGCTTCCCAGATCAAGGATCAAACTCATGCCCCCTGCATTAGCAGGCAGATTCTTATCCACTGAGCCACCAGGGAAGTCCAGGGATATTTTTATTTTGTTTTGTTTCTTATTTCCATTGCAAAGATGTTTAAAGAAGTTAAGGACTGTTTCCTCAAAAGTGGGGGATGGAGGACATTTCCACAGACCAGAAGATTTGAAGAAATCAGCATGTTTTAGGTGCTTACCCACCTTCATCTGATTGTGCCCATGAGCAGACAGAACAGCTCACCAGGAAGCTGTCTGAGTACTTGTCAGAGAACGGCTGCCATGGGAGCCCGGGGACTCGCTCTGTGTGGAGGGAGGTATCTGAGCAGAGGCTCCTGTCTGGTCCAGGGATGGCAGGAAGTCATCAGTGGGCAGGGTTAGAAAACATGGAAGTCCTCTTGCTGGCCTGGCTCTTAGGGGACCTGGCTGAGCCCAGGCTCCGTCCTAACTCTGTGGGGCCTCCAGGCGCTCACTGTCCCTCCTGGGACTGTCTCCTTCATCTCTTGAAGGAGGACGAGAGTCTGCAACTAATATTCTTAAACTTTTCCAAACCACAGAACCATTTCCTCAAAGTAAATGTTATACTTGAGCTGAATATGTCTGTGGCTAGGCTCATTTTTTAAACAGTACGTTTTTGTTTCTTTGTTTTCCTTTTGTGTATTTTCAATCAAGGAGCTGGGTCCCTAGTGAATCTTGGGATTTTTTCAGCTCCAAATCAGAAGCTGTGTCATCACCGCTCTTCCTTTGTAAAGGTGCCCCAGGTCACTAGGAGATTGTGTTGCTGGGTGATTTGTGCACAGCCAGAGGGGAAAGGGCCTGCGTTTAGGGTAACTGTATCCCAGAGTGTTGACACATCCCCCAGAGAAGCACAGTGCTGTGTGTAGGGGTAGGGCGGCACTAGCCAAGGGCTGGAGCTCAGGCTCAGCTCCCAGGCAGCTCAAGCACCACAGACAAGACCCTGGAGGGATGGCAGCTGGAAGCGTCTGGCGAGGGGAGACCAGGACAGGGAGATCTTGCCCAGCAAAAATCACATGCTCTCCAAACCAAGACCTTCCCAGGATGAAAGGCTAGGTTGTCTCGGACCCTATGGAGCAGCAACCGTGACAGCCTAAGAGCAGAGGCGCTTCTCCATTTGTCCAGACCACGTGGGCCTCCAAGACTGCAGTTTGGTTTGCAGAGGCAGGAGCTTGTAGCCTGACAGGGAGCCTGTTTCTGGCCCATCCAGTGGATGAGTGTTTAGAGTCAGATTCTAATTGCCTTTCAAATGGGTGTTCCTACCATTTAAGCAGTGACATTTCTACCCACTGTATTAAGAGTAGGCTTCCCTGGTAGCTCAGCTGGTATAGAATCCACCTGCAATGTGGTGAGACTTGGGTTCAATCCCTGGGTTGGGAAGATCCCCTGGAGAAGGGAAAGCTACCCACTCCAATATTCTTGCCTGGAGAATTCCGAGGACGGAGGAGCCTGGCAGGCTACAGTTTATGGGTCCGCAAAGAGTTGGACACGACTGAGCGACTGAGTGACTAAGCACAGTACATCACATCAGGAGTTAAAAAATAAGGCTGCCCTGTTCCTTCTCTTCCCTCCCTGCTGCCCCCTCCCCCAGGGGCCGAGTATGCTCCAGTGAGCAGACCAGAGATTTGCTTCATGGCTAGAACCAAAATGACTGATGTTCTAGAGTTGCATGTGATAACACTCCTACTCAGGCTGGATGAGAACGAGGGGCTGGATGAGAACGAGGGGAATCTCGGGAGACCCAGCCCTGCTCTGGGCCAGCTCCCCTGGCTGTGGGGGTTAAAGGTCAGCTCAGGTAGCCCCCCACCCCGATCCCCAGTAGGAGGGTCTCTGTCCTGGAGCTGCAGGCCCAGGCTGTGCTCTTGGTGTCGGGGACCCATGGTGTGACCCACTCCTCCCTGCCATGTACCCAGAGCAAGGAGCTAAGGAGTTCACCCTGAGCCCCAGGACCAGAGAGGTTCATGTTTTCCCCTGATGGTGCTCAGCTTCAGCCCTGGCAGGAGGGCCAGCCCTGGAAGACAGGTGTGGGGAAGCAGACCTGGGTGACAGCTTTGCATGGGGTTCAGGGGAAGAGGTGGTGGGAGGGGGGAGAGGAGGAGCAGAAAACAGCAGAATCCTATCATTGCCTTTCTAAACACACAGTGAGCATTTGTGAATAGGAGTCAGTGAATAAATAAGCAACCAGCCCTTCGAGCCCAGCTGAGACACAGTTACTGAGCTGCGGGCATCCCATTCCTGCAGTGAGATTCTGGATCAGCCCCAGGGAGGATGGTCTGGTTCCTGCAGTCAGAGGCTTTTCATGGTTTTCTTCATCCAGGGCAGGAGACTTGAGACTTTGGTGCAGGACCCTGGAGGTGACACATTATTTTGTCCATTGAAGACAATTCCCGGGGGCTACATTGTCACACCCCAGAGTCCCCGTGGCGACACAAAAGGAGAAAGACTGAGCCAGCTCGACTCCTGGTCCTGCCCCCCCTCCATCGTAAGACCCCTCTGGGCGATGGTAGCCTTCCAGGGCCTCCATCGGAGCACAGGGCAGGACACTGTCAGTGCTTCACTGCACCCAGGTGGCAGCTCCATCTCCTCTCCCAGGTCCCTGATCTGCTCCACAGGGAGACATTGCAGGACTGTTGACTCCGGGCTGGTCTCCAAGGACACAGAAGCAGGGGTTCAGACTGACACTCAGCATGAAGGACAAGCCTATTACCCAGTTCAGGTGTGCTCCACAATGCAGGTCATTACACAGAACCCAGGGGGCAGGCTCCATCTTGCACATCAAGGCTCTTCCACTCCTGGGCGAGATTATAGAGTTAGTGCCCCCCTGTCCTCATGGGACTGACCCTCTCCCTCTGTGTTGCTCACAGTGCTGGGCGTTGTGGAGGTCACACAGGCTAGAGTGGTTGGGAGCAGTCGTTTGTGGCTGTGGTTCGTGCAGGACTTCTGATGCTGTCCCTCCTCTTATCAGCCCCACATATTCCTTTTGCAGAAGTCAGTGACAAAAGATCTCTGCATCGCACATCAAAGCTGCACAGATGGTAGATTTCTTATCGAGGTGGACAGTGAGGAGGGCCCAGTGTGAACCAAATGCTGAAGGTGATTCCTGCCCAGCTCCTTCACAAAGCCCTGCCTAACCCCTCCCCACCCCACCCCCACCTCCGCCACCATAACATATTCCTTGGGGGACATTTAGAAAAGCCCAGAGACATCTTTGATTCAGAACTTGGAGGAGAAGGGAATCTTGATACTGGTACCGAATGGGAAGAGGCCAGGGATGCTGTAAACACCCTGCAACTCAGCATGTTCATAGTGATTCTGAAGAGCCCTAAAGATGGCTCAGAGTTGATGATGACGGCAGGGGAGGATCTGCTCTACTTTCTTCTTTAAGGTGGACGTAGGGGTCCTGCCACTCCAGGGAACCCCTTTCTCTTCTCTCTCTTCCTATTGTTCTTCTCTGTATCCTCTCTGTCTCTCACACACACACACCACACTCCCCCCTTTCAAGGCTTCTGGAATGCCTGATGCTGGGAGAAGAGAGAGGAGACACACACTCAGGTCTGGAAGACGGGTGTTCACTGAGATTTATTGGAAATTCTATGATCTGAAGCAGCCTTCGTGAGGATTAGGGACGTGACAGGACTTTAAGAGGAAAACCAGAGGCAGATCCAGGGTGAGTGGCACCGAGAACCTGCCAGAGTCCTGCTCTGGTTTCCCTCACGCTGGCCCAGGTTCCAGGTTAATTCTCTTTCAGGACCTCATCGATCCAGGGCCGGTAAGGGGAGATCCGGGTGAAGACGGCAGGGGGCTTTGCACTGAACAGTCCATAGGAGACAATGCCCTGGGCCACCCCAGCACACAGAAGAGGGCCCCCTGAGTCTCCCTGTTGATACAGAAGGAAAGGGAGAGAAACGGTGAGCCGGGAAACCACCCCCTCCTCCCTGTGGTCCCAACTCTGAGTTGGTCGGACCTGTCATCAGGCTCAGGAACACGGGCTCCTCATGAGGTGATACGTCTCTGATGCTGTTCTCTTTCCTTCTTGGCACCCCCTGACCCTGGGAGGCACCCCTTGACCCTGAGCAGACCCTGGTCAGAGACCCCACGGGGCAAAGGGAGGATGATCTGAAGAGGGACAGTCCCAGCTCCTTAGACCTGAGGTCTCACACTTTGTCACTGGCTGACACTCCTAACTCCGTCTCCTTCCAAATGTGTCTGCACCCTGGACAGTGATTTGTGGGGAAGACCGTAGTCTGAGAATCACCTTAAAAGCAGATTTTGTGCTCTGGGGATTGCCCACACACAGCTGGAGATTGTGGTCAAAAGCAGGGAAGTGGCTACAGGCCCGGGGCTCCATGAGTCTCAGCTTCACCTCTTGCAGAGTGCTGGAGGCTGGTTCCTTCACACCTGTTCTTCCCCAGCCAGCCACCCGGCACATTCTCCCGGGACGGATGAAGGTGACATGGGGTGGAAGGGGGAGTGTCCCCACGGCCAGGGTCAGGTTGGCTTTCTCCTCCAACTGTGAAGGAAATGAGGGCTGTCAGTGATGGAAATGGGCTTGGGGAGGGGTGGAGGCAACCAGGGAGGGACAGAGCAGCTGCTCCACATGAGAGCCTCTTCCAGAGGCTGAGCTGAGGGGTGCTGGTGACAGGCAGGTTGGGAAAGTGTGAGGGTAATGGGACCTGAAGGAGAAGCCCTGGAGAACAGAGAGCGGGGAAGGAAGCATGGAGAACAGGGAGTGGAGAAGAGGAAGAAGAATTTGCACCTTCAGTAACATGATGTCGTGGAGACCAGCAGGGTCATATTTTGGGTAAGGAAACTGTTTTATGACCTCAAGCCTCTGCCATGTGTCTTCTTTCCTTTGTATGTTATGGGCTCCGAGGGTGACTGTTACAGACCTATGTGAAGGAGAAGGCCAAGGTGAAACGCTGATGGTGGGGCGTCTGCTGAGATATGCCCACTCTGAGAAAGGGCATGCACTCTCTCCCCGGGTCAGCGATCTCTTCCCACATCCCTCTTTTGAGCCGATCGTAGTATGGGAGGGTATCAGGCTTTATTCAAGGATGAGCTTTCTCAGGGACAAAGATAATTTCCAGGGTCTTGCGGACACCAGGGAGTGAGTGGGCTCTGAAGGACCCAGGGCACAGGGTAGGTACTTCCTAATCAAGGTGCCCTAATGAGGGCCACCTCTCTGAGGGCAGAGGTGTCCGAGGAAAGGGGGGAGTGGTGGGGTCTCAGGTGGACCCTGTTCTCTGTCTCCCATGGAAAGGGTGGGTTCAGGTCCCCAGGAACTAAAGGCCAGTTCTTGAAAAGGGCATGGAGGAAGTGGTCGAGAACTGGGTGGGCCCCTGAAGGGTGTCTGCACATCCTTTGTGTTGGGGTTGGGGAGGGGGAGCTGCTTTTAGAAGAGGGGCACTGGGATGAGGTCCCCTTTCCTCTGAGGGGAGCTGAGCTCACAGTGACTGAGGGTCAGGACAGTCGTTCCACTCTGAGAATGATTTCCTTAAGGCCAAGTATTGTCTCTACCTAAAGAGACCCAGGCCTAGGAGTTCCCCTCAGGCCCCAGGAGCTGTTCCTGGTTGCTCCCCTGGCTGCTCCTCCCACTTGGAGATAAACAGGACCCACTGTCTCACCTTCCTGCACAGTGCGCAGCCGTCAGCACAAAGTCCCTTCTTATCAGGAAACCACCACAAGCCACCTGCTTCTCCCGCGAGGTGACAATTTCCAGGTAGGCCATGTAGGGGCGGGAGTGTGGCTTGCTCTCTGTGCCCCCGATGATCTCCCCTGGAACACAGAACCCCAGGGCCTGAACACAGAGGGTGCAGTGGCTGGCTTCAAGTTGGAACAGGCGTCTCTGGAATCCGCACTCGCCCCGAGTTCTGGCCTCTTCCTCTCGGGTGGCTCTGGTGTCTCCTGCCTCTGCTCCAGGCACAGCAGCCAAGCTGGCCTCGGACGTCTCGCAGTCACACTCACCTGTTTCCCCCCACTCCCCTTCTGCCCTCACTCAGCCCTCCTCTGTCCCTGTGCACGACCAGCTCTCCAGGTTCCTGCCTCCACCATCTCCATATCCCAGGTTGCTCAGAGATCAGCCAACTTGCAAGGCCAGAAGGTGAAGGGAACACAGGACTCAGCTCAGTGTCACAACTCCATGCAGAGGAGACCACCCCTGGGGCCCCTGCTCTGGGCTTTCCCTCAGTCAACATGGGCTCCTTGTTCCTGGGAGCGACCATGGGCTGCAGAGAGAGGGTGTGCACAGCCCAAGCGGAAACTTCACTCTGGGGTGTTGGGGAGAAAGCCTGGGGTTCTGTTTAAGGGTCAGCAATCTTCCGAGTAAATCTTGTTTTAGGGGTTAATCCTGCAGTTTCCAGAAGGGGTGCCTGGGCAACTCACCAGCCTGGGCTCTGCAGCAGAGGAGGAGGAGCACCAGCGGGAGAGGAGGACGATGCATCTTCTCAGAGAGGCTGCCCAGGGCATGTGCTGCCTCTGTTTTCTAGTCTTGGGTTTTTCACTCCCAACAAGTGAGGGCAGGGCCAGGCTGGTAACACAGGAAGTGACTGGTCATGTTCTCTTCCATCATAGTGTGCCTGCATCTTTCTAATCAGAATTTTCCCCTAGAGATGCCCTCTGTTTTGTGTGAGGTGAAGCTGAGGCCTGAACCTCCAAGTTTTGGCCTCAGGGATGAGCTCTCCAGTGTGGTTCCTCATTGGTGTAGAGGTGGAGGGCTCATGTCCTTCCCAGGCACGGCAGCTGATTAAGGCCCATCAGAGACATGGGTCGGGGAGAGTCTTTACAATGAGAATTCAGAAGCATATGCACATATAAGACAGTGACCATAGTAGGAAATAGATTTGCAAAAAGACCCAACGCATATGCCATAGGTATGTGTGAGTACAAAGGCACAAACCTACAAACATACAAATGAATCCAAAGTTGCAGGAAACAATACTCATCCTTAATCACGTGCAATGCAGTCTAAGTGCCACTCCTTTGCATCCCATCTTATTCCACCCCAGATTAAACAGCAAGCTACACCCCACTTCAAGCATCGTTACTGGCAATTTGAAAAACATTAGTCTGCATCTCTCTCTCCCTCCTAACCAAATGTTCATAGGCAGAAGACCGTGATGAAAGAATATTCGGTAGGGGAAGAGACCACACTCTACGGTTGGGCTTTACATACATTATCATAAGAGCAAATGGGATTGGAATTAGGACTTTAAAGAGCTCATGAATATCAATTCTTGTCACTCTCTTAGATGTATTGTTACTTTTATAACAATCCTGTGAAGTAGGTAGAGTTATCTCTATTTTATGAATCTTGCTATCAAAGCTTATGCCTCAGAATTAGACTTCCCTCATTTCATACAAAGGGCCCTTCTGCCGTACCATCAAAGGCAGCGAAATCTAGTCCCTCTAATGGGAATGTCAATGTTGTTCCAGGGGTGCTGGGGTTCCTAATCTTACATGAGGAATCAAGCTCATTTGATTGAAATAGAATATATACAGATGTCAGGATCCAGGCAAGAATACTGGAGTGGGTTGCCATTTCCTTCTCCAGGGTTTCCCATCACAACGTTGGGAATTACCATTAGCATTGTTTTCAGTTCAGTTCAGTTCAGTTGCTCAGTCGTGTCCAACTCTTTGCGACCCCATGAATCTCACCACACCAGGCCTCCCTGTTCATCAGCAACTCCTGGAGTTCACTCAGATTCACGTCCATTGAGTCAGTGATGCCATCCAGCCATCTCATCCTCAGTCGTCCCCTTCTCCTCCTGCCCCCAATCCCTCCTAGCATCAGAGTCTTTTCCAGTGAGTCAACTCTTCACATGAGGTGGCCAAAGTACTGGAGCTTCAGCTTTAGCATCATTCCTTCCAAAGAAATCCCAGGGCTGATCTCCTTCAGGAGGGACTGGTTGGATCTCCTTGCAGTCCAAGGGACTCTCAAGAGTCTTCTCCAACACCACAGTTCAAAAGCAACAATTTTTCGGTGCTCAGCTTTCTTCACAGTCCAACTCTCACATCCATACATGACCACAGGAAAAACCATAGCCTTGACTAGACGGACCTTAGTCGGCAAAGGAATGTCTCCGCTTTTGAATATGCTATCTAGGTTGGTCATAACTTTTCTTCCAAGGAGTAAGCGTCTTTTAATTTCATGGCTGCAGTCACCATCTGCAGTGATTTTGGAGCCCCAAAAAATAAAATCTGACACTGTTTCCACTGTTTCCCCATCTATTTCCCATGAAGTGATGGGACCAGATCTTCATTTTCTGAATGTTGAGCTTTAAGCCAACTTTTTCACTCTCCACTTTCACTTTCATCAAGAGGCTTTATAGTTCCTCTTCACATTGGATCAGATGGTAAAAGCGTCTGCCTACAATGCAGGAGACCTGGGTTCGATCCATGGGTTGGGAAGATCCCGTGGAGAAGGAAATGGCAACCCACTCCAGTATTCTTGCCTGGAAAACTCCATGGACAGAGGAGCCTGGTAGGCTACAGTCTATGGGGTCGAAAAGAGTCGGACATGACTGAGCGACTTCACTTAACTTTCTGTCATAAGGGTGGTATCATCTGCATATCTGAGGTTATTGATATTTCTCCTGGCAATCTTGATTCCAGCTTGATTTCTTCCAGTCCAGCATTTCTCATGATGTACTCTGCATATAAGTTAAATAAGCAGGGTGACAATAGACAGCCTTGACGTACTCCTTTTCTTAATTGGAACCAGTCTGTTGTTCCATGTCCTGTTCTAACTGTTACCTCCTGACCTGCATACAGATTTCTCAAGAGGCAGGTCAGGTGGTCTGGTATTCCCATCTCTCTCAGAATTTTCCACAGTTTATTGTGATGCACACAGTCAAAGGCTTTGGCATAGTCAATAAATCACAAAGAAATGTTTTTCTGGAACTCTCTTGCTTTTTCCATGATCCAGTGAATGTTGGCAATTTGACCCCAACCCTCTCACTAGTATGAGGACAGAAGAAAGAGGAATGGAAAGGACGGCATGAGGAGTTCTATACAACCCAATCCCAGGTGAACTGAAGGAACAACATCTTATGAACCAATAGAAAAAGAGCAAAAGGAAATATGTTTAAGCATTAAGGATGGTCTGAGGATGATGAAATTCTGCACTTCTTTTAACCCTTTTATTTGTATGTTTGTATTTAACTATGATGTCTGTTGCTTTTCCATCCAAAATGAATTATGCCACAGTCAAAACTCACTCACCACACAAATGTTCAGCAAACCACTCCCCTGCAGCCTAGTCTTCCCTAAACTGCATGTTTTAAAAATTAGCAATTTTCCCAAATACATTCATAGATTAAAAAAAATCCAGAGATTACTAATAGAAGGAAAAATTGAGTCAATAACCTATAGGTTATAAGAAAACTTTGAAACATTAGGATACCCCTGAATCCAAAATTTTTATTGCAATGACTTTCCTTTAGAAATAAATATATTTATATACACACCTACATGGGAATAATGGAGGTGGGGAGAGGCTGGCTCAGCCCAAGATGGAAGAGCTCCCTCAAGGTCACTTGGGGCTGAAGGAGGATGTGCTGTCAAGACACCAGAGGCTTCACAGGGCCCTAGTGGTCAGGACTCCAAGCCAGGCCTGCAAAAGACACTCGAGCTGGGCCTGGGAAGACTGAAGCCCTCCTGAAACTTTCTCAGACTTCTCACCTCTGTCTGTTCTGATTCGGGGAGGGACTGCATTCAGTGAGCCACACCTTTGTAAACCTCCTCCATTTCTGTTAGGATGGACAAGGGCCCACCTCAACCCCAGAGCTTTTCAGATGGCCCTCCTTCCAAATCTGAATTCTCTTCTGTTGCCCTCTGGGCACTGGGATGGGGGAATAGGAGAGTAGGTGTGGATGAGGAGGAGGCATATGGATGAGACACAAGGATCATTGACAAGAGGGTCGTGTGTTCCTGAGGAGGGGTCTCCCTTCTCTGATGGAGCTCAAGGGTAGCCTGCAGGTGGAGCTGGCACTGGCAACATGTGACTGGAGGGAGCTGGCTGTCAGTGCAGCAGGAGTTTTTATTTCAAAGTTGGAAGGTGGGGGTGGGGTGCAGTGTATGTGCTGAAGGAGGAAGATCAGATGTGAATAGATGGTTGCCTGGCATAATAGGTGCCTAACAAATGTGTTTAGGTAAACAAAAGAGGAATCAGTGATTTCGGCTCAAGAGATGAAAGTTTATTAAATTCCAGGAAGCTATCCTTCAACCACTTTGCCCAGTGCACCCATTCCAGGGAAGATGGAGGGGTCCATCCCAGGGGCACCTCAGGCTGATCCCTGCCATTTGTACTGGCTCATTGTTATTTGGATCCAGGACAGAAACCTGGAGATTCTTCTGTAGACATATGGAGTTCTCCCATGCTCTTCTCCACAGAACACAATGCCCTGGACAACACCATTACACATCAGCAGGCCCCTGAAGTTACCCTGTGAGCAGAGAAAGCAAGGGCTGGGCTCACCTTTTTAAGTTATCTCCCCGCTGATGCCCAGGATGGTCTCTGTGAGGGGCCTGGGCTGACATCAGGGCCTTTGTTGATCCTGAGGTTTCATCCAGGCATTGACAAACCTGCTGCTCCTCCCACACAAAGCCTCTGCCCATATACGACTTTGGGGAAGTGTTCACCCCCAGGGACACAGGAAAGAGATCAGAGAGGAGGACAGGCCGGGGACACAGGCATGGGGTTCACTCCCACTGCCCCCCATCCTCCCAGTTCACCTGACCCAATGCTGGAGTCCAGCTCCAGCAGCCAGGCAATCATCCTGAAGGGATGAGCGGTGTTGGCGGGGAATGACGTAGCCTCTGACTGGAGGTATGGAACTACATGTTTATTTCAAGCATCACGTCTTCTTTTATACTTTTTCAAAAGGATTAGGTCAGAGGTTGTACATTTTCAGCTTCCCCTCACCCAGATTTATTATCTCCTTGTTGCCCTTCAAACAGAGTTCCCGTTTCAGCGATTCTCTCGGAATCGTGTTTACTTGTGATTACATTATAACTCATGCTTATGTCTGGGCTGCCTACCACATTCCTCAGTTTATCTCTTATCTTTCTAAATCTTGCTTGCCCCTAGTATCCTAAGCTCACTGTCTCCTAAAAAGGCTTCTAGCATTTCTTAATTATTACTAAACCCTAAACTCAGCAAACTTCTTTTGCCAAAAACATCTCCCTCACAAACAGGTCTCAGATAACAATCCTTCCCATGGCCTCAAGCTGCAGCCTACGTGCTCATCCTGGAACATTCTTTGTAAAAATCCTTGAACAAATATCAGTGGTTATTTGTAGATTATTTTCTGGGCACAAACTGCAGAAGGCTTTGTGCTTTCTCATGCTTCTCTCAAGAACAATAAGCACCTTAACATTCTTTCCAGCCAACTCAACCGACGAGAGGAGGAACAAGTCAGAATCACAAGACCTAACTCCTTCATCCCGGGTCTGTGCCTGCGGGATAAGGAGAGGGGGTTGGGAGCCGTGACTCCATTTTGTCAGTAATGCCTAACACGGCTCCTGACAACCCAAGCTTTTGCATGGACAACACTGAGGATCTCACCAAGAAAGAATTCTTCCTCTTGTTTGGATCTCCAGCATAGCAAGTGATACATTTCTCCTCCCTTTGGACTTTAAGATCTAGCACCTATAGTGTGTCTGCACAGGGCATATCTACCCCGAGTTGCCCCTAGCCAGCCACACTGCATATCATACCTGGCTTCACCTTTTGCCAGCTTCTGGGCAGATTGATGGGGCTCACTGCATCTGTCAAATCAGCCTTAATCAGCTGAAGAAGAGGAAAGGCACTCTCACCTACTGATGGCCCACAGAGACTGCAGGACAGTCATGGGGTTGCCTTCTTCTCAGTGCTCGAACCACAGAAGGGGTCATACAGGAGGAAGGGCAGGAATGAGGTCATGGGGGATGCAGAACCCTGGAAGGAAAGTGTCCCAGAACCAGCGCAGCCATGCATCCCCTCTGCAGTAACATGATATCGTTGACCCAAGTCTTACCATTACAGTCTGGGTGGCGGATGGCTCTTCTCAAGGGGCTAACCTGTGGGATCTTCTCTGTTCCGTGATGTTGTGGGCCCCCAGGTGACATTGATTAAGCTTCACAGAGAGCAGAGAGGGAGCAGATGTCACAAGAGATACAGTCCAGAGGCTGGGAGGAAAGAACACAGCTTGGGACAGGGTGGGACTGGAGGGGAGAGAATTCTAGGCAATGGGCCCTGGAGCTGAGCATCTCTGAGCCGTCTGTTTCTAGCAGCACAGTCAGGGAGGACCTCCTGAAGTCCACGAGGGTGTTCAGTCATGCAGCATCTTGACAGTCACAGAAGGAAACGTGAATTTCTCACATGTGTACTCCAGGGTCCAGGGCACAACCTTGGCTTCATCCCATTCCAGGTATGATCAGTTGCTTCTTTTAATGTGCCACTGGCATTCACTTCTCCCTCTCTCCCCAAAGCTCACCTGGACTTTGAAGAGCTTCCTATGTCCCGTGCAAGGGGTCAACAGAGGGTGGGGGCCCGGGCACTGCTCCTCACCTTCCCAAGTAGTGAGCTGCTGTCAGCAAAAAGTCCTCACACACCAGGAAACCCACACAGCTGAAAATGTCCTCTGAAACCTGATATTCAACAAATGCCATATAGGGAATGGGAGTGTGGCTTGGCCTCATGCCCCCGATGATTTTCCCTGAAAGAAAGATAACAGACTGCCTGCTGTGCTCACAGAGGCAAAGGCTGGAGAGGGGAGATGGGACCAAGGTTGGTGGTCTTTGAGAAAATTCGACCTGAGTTCAGAAATTTCCTTACATGAACCAGGGCCAGAGTGTGCATGAGTGTAACATCTAAGCAGGTCTGTGCCATGTGGGGTGGGTCTGGGCCTCTGAGGATGGGACCATCACTCACCCACCTCCCCAGTAGGGAACAGAGAAAGGGCTGCCAGGAGCAAAAACAGGACCATCTCTCCAGGAAGGCTGATAAGATCTGAACAGCTGCTGCTTCCGTCTGATCTTCCAACCCTGAGTGTCTCTGTTGTGGCCGTTATTACAGCAGGCTTCTCAGACAGTGTCACATCACTGTTTGATCTGGGCCTCAGGATGATAGATCAAAGAATGTCTTCATTTCTGTGGTTCTCTTTAGATCATCACAGAGATTGTGTCTTTGACCTCTTTGGGTGTGACTGTGGGAAACACTGAAGATAAGCTCTATTGCTTCTGGTGGAGGAGAGCTTACCATCATAATCAGATAAGAACAGTGAGATTAAGGTGTGGGCTGGCCAGAATGGTGTGAAAGTGATGCTGAAGAGGGCTTATTCCAGTTACCAAAGGACTGAGTGGTTTAAAATAACACCAAAATTGCTTGACCCATGAATCTGTAATTTGCTCATGGTACAATGTGAACAGCACCCATCTTCTCCCACTGGTGTCAGGGAAGCTTGAAGCCCAGAAGCTGAATCACTTGAAGGCTCCCTCACACATGCCCAGTGTTTGCTGCTGGCTGCCCTTTGGGCACATTGGTTTCTTGTCACGAGGGTCCCTTATGTTGTTGCTCCTGGCCGCCCTTTCTCTGTTCCCCACTGGGGAGGCAGGTGAGTGATGGTCCCATCCTCATGAGGGCCCCTTATGAGACTAGCAAAACCTAGATGACAAACCCAGTGATGACAATATGGGAGGAGAATATTTCAGGTTAATGTTATTCTGGTATTGATGTAATCCAATCAGTCCATAAGCAAAAGTATTAGATCATTTCTAATTTGGGTTTTTCTGAGGATGAGTGGCTTTCATTCAAAACACAATTGCTGTAACACAACACATTGATGAAAGAAGAAACACCAATGATAATTCAACTGAATGGGGAAAAAGCATCAACTAGAACTCACTATCCTTCATTTAAAAAATTTCTTTAAAAAATAGGAGCAGAAACAAAGGTCTTCATTCTGATAGATGATCCCTGCAAAAATCCCACACCAATCAACATACTTACTGATGAAATGTTCTAGGTTTTCATTCAAGAGCAAAACAATACAAGGACACACAGACAGCCATAATCATCATTTCTCTTCAATAATATACCACAGATTTTAGTCACTACAGTTAAGCAGGCAGTAGAAGGAAAAGGTATAAGACAGGGAAAGAGGAAATAAAACTGTGGATATTCAAGATATAATGTACAACAACAATAGCCAGGAACCTACAGATCAATTATTATAATTAGTAATTGTCAAATTTTCTGGGCACAGAGTCAACTCAAACAGTAATTATCTCTCTATCTATACAATAATAGTTAGAAAATGAAATTTGGAAAGAAACATTAAAATCATGGAAATGGTCAAATAACTAAGTATAAATCATAAAGATATTTCACATTCATGTTTGGAAGAGAAAATACTTTTAAGGTATTCATTCTCCTAAAAGTGATCTAAAAATTCATTGCACTCAGGAAGTATTTCACAGAACTTTATTGGTTCTAAATAGATGTGGAAAACCAGTAACCAACATTGGAGAAGACAGGCTTAAAGAATGAGAATAAGATGGGAGCTC
The DNA here is from genome assembly GCA_006410555.1 of Capra ibex. NCBI lineage: Eukaryota > Metazoa > Chordata > Mammalia > Artiodactyla > Bovidae > Capra > Capra ibex. Next base: position 58,477,165 of record SJYO01014747.1, on the reverse strand, counting down.
TTGCTTTAGCAAATGAAGTCATAGTAATGAAGATAGTGTGGTACTGATGGCGCCATAGAGACATAGATGACAAGATAGAGACCCTGCACACATTGAGACATTCTACACAAATATAGAACCCTTGGTGTATGATGGAGTTTTATGGCAGAGAGTGGTGAGAAACTGATGTTTCCCCTCCTAAATAAGTGGTGCTCAGGAAAATAAATGTCTCTGTGGTGTCTTTAAGGACACATCTTTCTACATGGAAAAAAGCACTTGACCCTGCTGCACATTCTCCTGCTTCTTGATGCTGTGGGCCCCCAGGGTGATGCTGATTGAGCTGCACAGAGGACAGAGTAGATGTATGAGGAGCATGGAGTCACAGGAGATACAGCCCAGGAGCTGTGACGGTCCGGCGACTTCAGGACAGGGCTGCAGCTGAGGGGAAATTGAGGTGACAGACAGCCCCGGGGGAGTGACACTGTGTCTTGTGCTTTTCAATGACATGAGTGCAGGGCTTCTGGGAGCTTTCTCAGGAATATTGTGAAATTAAGTGCTGCACTCAATATGCCAGCAAATTTGGAAAACTCAGCAGTGGCCACAGGACTGGAAAAGGTCAGTTTTCATTCCAATCCCAAAGAAAGGCAATGCCAAAGAATGCTCAAACTACCACACAATTGCACTCATCTCACATGCTAGTAAAGTAATGCTCAAAATTCTCCAAGCCAGGCTTCAGCAATACGTGAACCATGAACTCCCTGATGTTCAAGCTGGTTTTAGAAAAGGCAGAGGAACCAGAGATCAAATTGCCAACATCTGCTGGATCATGGAAAAAGCAAGAGAGTTCCAGACAAACAGCTATTTCTGCTTTATTGACTACGCCAAAGCCTTTGACTGTGTGGATCACAAGAAACTGTGGATAATTCTGAAAGAGATGGGAATACCAGACCACTTAACCTGCCTCTTGAGAAATCTGTATGCAGGTCAGGAAGCAACAGTTAGAACTGGACATGGAACAACAGACGGTTTCCAAATAGGAAAAGGAGGATGTGAAGGCTGTATATTGTCACCCTGCTTACTTAACTTATATGCAGAGTACATCATGAGAAATGCTGGACTGGAAGAAACATAAGCTGGGATCAAGATTGGTGGGAGAAATATCAATAACCTCAGATATGCAGATGACACCACCCTTAAGGCAGAAAGTGAAGAGGAACTAAAAAGCCCCTTGATGAAAGTGAAAGAGGAGAGTGAAAAAGTTGGCTTAAAGCTCAACATTCAGAAAACGAAGATCATGGCATTCAGTCCCATCACTTCATGGGAAATAGATGGGGAAACAGTGGAAACAGTGTCAGACTTTATTTTTGGGGCTCCAAAATCACTGCAGATGGTGACTGCAGCCATGAAATTAAAAGACGCTTACTCCTTGGAAGGAAAGTTATGACCAACCTAGATAGCATATTCAAAAGCAGAGACATTACTTTGCCGACTAAGGTCCGTCTAGTCAAGGCTATGGTTTCTCCTGTGGTCATGTATGGATGTGAGAGATGGACTGTGAAGAAGGCTGAGCGCCGAAGAATTGATGCTTTTGAACTGTGGTATTGGAGAAGACTCTTGAGAGTCCCTTGGACTGCAAGGAGATCCAACCAGTCCATTCTGAAGGAGATCAGCCTTGGGATTTCTTTGGAGGGAATGATCCCAAAGCTGAAACTCCAGTACTTTGGCCACATCATGGGAAGAGTTGACTCATTGGAAAAGACTCTGATGCTGGGAGGGATTGGGGGTGGGAGGAGAATGGGACGACCGAGGATGAGATGGCTGGATGGCATCACGGACTCAATGGACGTGAGTCTGAGTGAACTCCGGGAGATGGTGATAACACGCAGGCCTGGCGTGCTGATTCATGGGGTCGCAAAGAGTGGGACACGACTGAGTGACTGAACTGAACTGAACTGAATGTGAGTTTGCATGAGGAACTTATAGAGGTGAGTTTTCTAAAATCCTCATGTCCTAGGGCATAACACATCCCAGGATCTCAGATAATGTTCTTTGGCTGCACAAGTGGCCTCCCATTAGCTTTTGGCTGAGGTTGTTGGGGTTTCAGGTCACAGGGGTGGGTGGAGGGCACTGCCACAGTGGAGTAGCTAAGGGCCTGAGAGGCAGGGGAGGTGGGGCAGAAAAGGAGCTGCTTGGGGCCTGGGAAAGAGCCAAGACACATGGAGAGCTTTGGGTGCTGTCATCTAGCACCTTCGATCAGTCTCACACCTGGCTCCTATCCTGGACAGGAGTGAGGGGTGGAAGGCACTGGTTCATAAGCCGGGTCCACTGACAACTCCTGTACTGTGGTTGGTTTGTCTGAGTTGTCTTTTCCTGGCTGGTGTGAGGGATTTTACTTACTTGTGTTTTGTAGCTTCACATCCTCTACCAAATGCACAACTCATTCCTCTGGTGGTGAGAGACAGGCTGAGACCCATGAAAGATCTTAGTGAAAATCTCCCTGCTTGCCTGCCACCTCTCCTTGCTGAGTCTCTATGTGGCATCAAACTTGTGTTCTTGGTTGGGATGGGACCTGGTTCAGAAATTAGAGCTGTGCAGAAGGGTCAGGACTGCGGGAGGCTTGGTGAGATGGGCTACACCCTCAGGAATGGGTGGTCACTCACCAGTCCCAGAGCAAGAGGCAGAAAAAAGGCCATCAGGAGTAGAAGTGGCAGCATCTTCCTGAAGGTCTGTCCAGGTCACAGCTCCTGGGGTCTCTTCCTTCCAGACACAAAGCACAGGGGAAGGAAGGAAGGGAGGCTCAGTGTCCCCACAGACCTCCCAGCGGTGCACTCCCCCCTAGCCGGGTGTCAGCATTCTACAGATGACCACCTTCTCTGCCCTGGATTGGGAGAGAATGACACCATCACCACACTCGCCCACAAAGACTCACCAGAAGGAATAACAAAGTGAAGCCTGTGGTGCACCCAGTGTTATCTAGTCCAAACTTGTACTCTTGCCAAGCAAGAGTACAATAAATCATGGGATGAATTGTTGAAACAAGGTATAGCAACTTTATTCAGAAAGCTAGCAGACCAAGAAGATGATGGACTCGTGTTTCAAAGAGCCACCTAACCTGAGTTAGAATTCCGACAACTTTTATACTAGAAGGGAATGGAGTAAAGTCAAACAATTCCTGGTTCCACTAGCCTCAGGATGGTTGTGTTAATTTCTTGTGTCCTGCAGTCTTTCATCAGTTGGCTTGTTTCCTGTGAGCTAAACAAAGGTATTTTAGCTTAAAGCTCATTACCCGGGAGCCAGCGTTCCAAGAGATGTGTCATCATGTATAATTAATGTTATAGGCAATATACCATTAGTGATTAACTAAGGGAATACCAAATTTCTTCCCTATCACACCAAGAGGAGCTGGATCCCCAGGAGCCTCTCAGTAATTGAATCTCCACTTCTCCCCTCTTGGTACTTTTATGATTCTGATAATATCATGAATAATTACTCAATAGGGGCGGTTCGGGGATATGAGAGATTCAGCTCCTGCCCCTGTGAAGCTGACAGGACGCAGTGGTAGACCCAGAACAGGTGGGTAGAGGACAAGCTGGTGAGTACTATGATGAGGGGTCTGCTCGTTGCCAAGTATGAGGAAGTGGCTGAACTTGGTTTGGGAGCAGATAGACCTGAACTCACCGAAGTGAACCAAATAACAACCCCATTTCCTATCTTGCCAGGGTTCCAGCCTCACATTTCTGTTGGGCTTACAATCAGCTCTTCAAATGTAAGTATTCTGTGACAGAAATTTTCTTATCCCACAGTGTTGAACGAAAGTCTTGGACTTGATACTCATTGGACCAAAACCAACCATCACTGGGTCCGTCAGCATTCAGTGACCTGACTGGCTTGGCTTGTGCTGAGGTACCCAGCATTCCTTGAGCTGAGTTGCGGGCTGTCCCATCCAAATCAGGGTTCCTGTGAGGGGAAGAGACTTCCTCTCCAAAAATGCCGGTTACTGGTGTGAGGTGATGAGATAAGTGATAGTGATCACCCTAATAATTACTCTCCACTAATTCCCTGTCCAGAGACAAGAGAACCACATCTCTGATGTCTCTGGGCCAGGCCATCCTGAACATGTGCAGATGATTCCAACACTGTCACCAGTATGAGACAGAAGAAAGAGGAATGGAAAAGATCACAGGAGTTCTACACAAGCCAAGTCCCAGTGAGTTGTAGCAAGAGCATCTTATGAATAAACAGAGCGGAAGGACACAAGCTGAACCATTGATGATGATGATCTGCAGGTGGTGAAATTGTAGGCAATTTTAAATTTCTCACTTATATGTTCTGTATTTAGCTATCTTTATATGATTATATGTGTTGCTTTTACACGCAAAATACATTTTGCCATGGTGGAAGTTCACTCACCATGCAAACGTCCAGCAAATCGCTTCTGTTTAGCCCAGCCTTCTCTAAGCTGCATGTTTTAAAAATGAGATTCGTTTCTCTAAGCTGCATGTTTTAAAAATGAGATTCGTTTCCTCTATAGATTCTTACATGAAAATTCAGAGATTATTGAAAGATAGAACAGAAAAAATTATTCAATGAGCTATTGGGTATGGGACACCTTTGAAATATTAGGATACTTTCCATCTAAAAATTTTTATTACTCTGACTTTCCTTTATAGAAACATACATACATGTGGGAATGATGGAGATGGGAGAGGCTGGCTCCAGCCCAAGGTGGAGGAGCTCCTTGAAGGTCACTTGGGGCTGAAGGAGGATGTGCCCTCAAGACACCAGAGGCAGCACAGAGCCCTGGGCCCAGGACTCCAAGACAGGGCTGTGACAGGAACTCAAGCTGGCCCTAGGCATACTGAAGGCCTCCTTAAACTTTCTTAGGCTTCTGACCTCTGTCTCCTCTGATGCAGGGAGGAACACTCATGGGGTGAGCCACACCTTTGTAAACCTCCCCCATTTCTGTTAGGGTGGACAAGTGCCCCCCTCGACCCCAGAGTTTCTCAGGTGGTCCCCTTTCCAAATCTGGATTCTCTTCCGTTGCCCCTGGACCCTGGGATGTGGGGGAGGGAAGTAGGTGTTGACGAGGAGGAGGGCATATGGATGAGACACAAGGGTCATTGAAAAGAGGATCGTGTGTTCCTGAGGAGGGGTCTCCCTTCTCTGATGGAGCTCACGGGCAGCCTGAGGGGGAGCTGGCACTGGGGACATGTGACTGGAGGGAGCTGGCTGTAGGTACAGCAGAAGATTTTATTCCAGAGAATGGAAGGTGGGGGTGGGAGGAGCAGTGTATGTGCTGGAGGGGGAAGCCACTAACAGATCAGAAATGTGAACAGATGTTTCCCTGACAGAGAAGGTACCTAATGAATTTGTGAATAACGGAGCAATCAGTGATTACTTTTCAAGAGATGAATGTTTATTAAGTTCCAGGCAACCTTCCTCCACACACTTTGACCAATGCTTCCAATCCCAGGGAAGATGGAGGGGTCCATCTCGAGGACACGTCATGCTGATCCCTGCCATTTGTACCGTCTCATTGTTCTCTGGATCCAGGACAGAAAGCTGGAGATTCTGGTGTAGACATCTGGAGTTGTCCCATCATCTTTTCCATAGGACACAATGCCCTGGGCCACACCATTACACACAAGTGGGCCCCCAGAGTCACCCTGTGGGCAGAGAGAGCAAGGGCTGAGCTCACCTTCTTCAGGTCTGGTCTCCCTGCCACCCTGGGGTGGGTGGGCTCAGTTAGGGGTCCTGGCTAATATCAGGGCCTTGTTGGTCCTGAGGTTTCATCCTGGAATTGACAATCCTGCTGCTCCTCCTGCAAGAAGCTTCCACCCATTTGTGACTGTGGGGCAGTGTTCACCCCCCAGGGACACAAGGCAGTGACCAGATAGGAGGACAGGCCGGGGACACAGGGACGGGCTTTGTTCCCACAGCCACCCATACTCCCAGCTCAGCTGGGCCCAGGGTTTTGCACGGATAACACTGAGGATCTCACCGAGAAAGAATTATTCCTCTTGGTTGAATCTCCAGCACATATCTGTGTGATGGGGATGTAGTTTTTGAAACGTGCAATACATTTCTCCTCACTTTGGACTTCAAGATCCACCTCCTGTAGTTTGTCTGCAGAGGGCATATTTACCCCCAGTTTCCCCCAGCCGGCCACACTGCACATCATCCCTGGCTTCACCTTCTCCAAGCTCCTGGGCAGATTGATGGGGCTCACTGCATCTGTCATGTCAGCCTTCCTAGACAGCTGAATGTAGAGGAAAAGCATTCTCACCTACTGTTGGCCCACAGAGCATGCAGGACAGTAATGGGGTTGCCTTCTTCTCAGCATTGGGGCCATGGAGGGGTTATACAGGAGGAGGGTCTGGAATGAGTTCATGGGGGATGCAGAACCCTGGATGGAAGTGTCCCGGACTCAGTGCAGCCACATGTCCCACCTGCAGTAACATGATGTCGTTGGCCAAAGTTTCATCATTATAGTGTGGGTGAGGGACGGCTCTTCTCACTGGGATGACCTGCTGGCTCCTCTCTCGGTCCACGATGTTGTGGGCCCCCAGGGTGACACTGATTGAGCTTCAAAGAGAGCAGAAAGGGAGGGGGTGTCACAGGAGAAATGGTCCAGGAGCCAGGAGGAAAGAGCACAGCTTGGGACAGGGCAAAACTTGGGGCAGGGCAGGGGGAGGGTGTGGTGAAATTCCAGGCAGTGGGCCATAGGGCTGAGCATCTCTAAACTGTCTGCTCCCTGGCAGCCTGGGCAGATGGCAATGCCTGTAGTCCACGGAGGGTGTTCAGTCCTGCTCGAGCTTGACTATCTCTAAGGAAAACATGAATTTCTCACATTAGCACTGTGGGCTCCAGGCCACAACCTTGGCTTCCTTATGTTCCAGTTTTGATCAGTCCCTTCTCTCCATGCGCGACCGGCATTGACCTGTCCCTCTCTCCCCAATGTCTGACTAGCTTCCTGTGTTACCTGGTGGCACAGGGCTGCAGTTCCTAAGAGGGTTCCCTGGGAGGGCTCAGCAGAGGGATGGGGGCCCGGGCACTGCTCCTCACCTTCCCAGGCAGTGAGCTGCTGTCAGCACGAAGTCCTCACGCACAAGGAAACCCCCACATCTGTAAGATTTCCCTGAAATCTTGAACCGAAGAAATGCCATGTAGGGACGAGAGTGAGGCTTGGCCTCATGGCCCCCGATGATTTTCCCTGAAAGAAAGATTCCAACCTGCCCACTGTGCTCATGGAGCCAAAATTTGAATAGGGGAGATGGGACCAGGGTTTCCCTGAGTTCAGAAATTTTCTTAGATGGACCAGGCCCAGGCTGTGCATGAGTGTAGCTTCTGGGCAGGTCAGTCCATGTGGGGTGGGACTGGGCCTCTGAGGGTGGGACCGTCACTCACCTGCCTCCACAGTAGGGGACAGAAGGGCCACCAGGAGCAAGAACAGGACCATCTCTCCAGGAAGACTGCCCAGATCTGAGCGGCTGCTGCTTCCTTCTGGTCTTTTAAGCCTGAGTCGTCCCCTTCCATGTTCTGGCCTTTGTCACGTGAGCCTTATCTGAAAGCCTCAAACCACTCTTTTGTAGTCACAGTGGACTATTTATTTGAATTTAATTAAAGCCTCTGGTAAGTTTTCATCCATTGGGTGATGTGGGGGACTGGGGGCGGGGGGGGTGGTGGTTGCATTAGCCAGTCCTTAAGCCCTCAAGTGCCTGAGCCCCAGAAACCTGGGCCTCATGATGATAGATCAAAGAAAGTCTTTGCGTGCTTCATTTTAGATCACCATGGTGGTTGTGTATTGAGACCCCTCCTTCATCAAGAATGTGAGAAATATTGGACATGAGATTCCTTGCTTCATGTAGAGGAGATAAATCATCATGATCAGACTATAAAGGCAAGATCCGCAGTGTGGAATAGACATAATAGCGTGAAAGTGATGCTGAAGAGTACTTATTCCACTTACTAAAGGACTCAGTGCTTTAAAACAACAGCAACATAGCTTTACCCATCTGCATTTTGGTCCAGGTACACTGGGGATGGCATCCCTCTACTCACCTTGGTATCAGGGCTGCTCGAAGCCTAGAGGCTGAGTCACTTGAAGGATGCTCACACATGCCCAGTGGTTGGTGCTGGCTATCCACTTGGCACATTGGTTTTTCTCCACAAGAGCCCCTCAGGTTGTCTCACTTTATGGGATTCTTTGGCTCCCTCATGACACAGTGGTTGGTTTCCCCAGAGTGACCATCTCCAAAAAAGTGAGCCATCTAGAAGCTGTGTTTTTCCATTACCTACATTTTGATGTCATATGGCACCTATTCTACCATATTCCACTGCTTAAAGCAATCAAGAGCTCCCCTCACCCAGATTATAAAAGGAGGGCCCTAGACCTCCTTTGTTGCGTCACCTAAGAAGAGCCTGTGGGATGGAGATATGCAGCGGCAGTCATGTCCCCATCATGAAAATGGGGGAAGCCATGGAATCAAAACAATTGTTGTTTCTAAACATCTTGATCCCAGCCTCTTAAAAAGCAACAACACCTTAGTTAAAGAAACAAAGCCCATGGTCAACAGTGATTCTGGCAAGACAGTCACAGTGAAGCAAGCGGTGTCCTCATCCTGCATGGGCTGGACACCCTGCACTGGATGACCTGGATGAGATATCAGAACACAAGTTAAGTGAGGAACGTTGCCTTCCGTAGGGAATGCAGGGGGGCATGGCAACCCACTCCCGTATTCTTGCCTGGAGAATCCCATGGACAGGGGAGCCTGGCTGGCTACAGTCCATGGGGTCACAGAGTCAGACATGACTGAGCGGCTTTTAGTACTACTACTATGAAGGAAGTGAACATCCAAGGGCTGTGAGGAGGGTGCTTACACAAGGGTTGACCGGTCGGTGGTAAAGGAGCTCAAGGAGGATTCAGGGATTCCAACAGAAAGGGCAGTCTGGTGGGATGTGTCAGAGCAGGACAATTAGGGTGAGGCGGGCGTTGCTTTGAAGCAGCTGCCTGACGTGGATCACCAGAGCCTGGGCGGGGAGAGCAGGGGATGCACTTGGAGAAGATGAGGAAGAGATCTGTTTTATAAGTCTCTGTGGGGACTAATCAAATAATTAAACATATTAAGGCAAGTGACCCAGTTTCTTACTGTCTGAAGATTAGATGGTATTGGTGGCATCAATGTTAATTTCCCGGATTGATGGTTGAATTGTGGTCACAAAAGCATTTCCTTGTTTGTAGAAATTGCCCTCTAGAGTTTTTGAGGACTGATGGAACACCGTGTCAGTAACTTTACTCTCAAATGGTTCAGGAAAATAGAAGTTTTTGTATTATAATTGCTACTTTTCCATAAGCCTGAGATTATTTCAAAAGTAAAAGGAGACCCATAGCCTTCACATATATGAACAACAACCAGTTTGAAGACACATTTGAAAAGATAATCTGTCACAGCAGCAACAAAAAACACAAAGAGCTTGGGAAAAACATAACCATAATTGTGAAACACTATTTGAGCAAAATGTTAAAGGATTCCTGAAAAATATAAAAACAGACTTTAGAAATAGAAAGACAGTCAGTTCTCTGATAGGGTAGAACCACACCAAAAAGGCACTGATTCTCCCAAAGTTAATATAAAAATGTGATTCCAATTAAAAAAATGTTTTTTTCTCCTATTGTTAGGAAGTTCTTGCAAATGTCTAAATTTTATTTGGAAAATAGCATGAAGGAATAACTAGTCAGATATTAAAAAACATCCCGTAAGATGTATTTTCTGAAAACAGTGTGTTGCCCACTCAGGATCAGACAGACAGATCAAAGAAAAAGAATAGAAAATCCAGAAACATTCCCAAGCACATATGAAAATGTAGTTTACACTAAGGTGACATTAGAAAAAAAAATCACTGGGTGAAAGTAGTACTTTTTAATAAATGATATCAGAGCAATAAGTTAGTCATACATCACATAAACCACCTGAGTAAGTGCAAAATACGAGACATAAATGTATGAAATAAAACCATAGTAATAAAAAAAATGTGGATAAACCCCTTAATGAAATTAGAGGTCTTCTAGCAATGACTCTAAATACAGAAACATTAAAAGAAGAGATTGATAAATAAATTGTGATATGTAAAATACAGTTTTTTAAAGTTTGTATCTCAAAAATCAAGCATAACCAGAACCAAAATACAGACAATAACTCAAAAAAAAATTATTGCAACATATATCACAAAGAGTTGATCTATATAAAAACAAAGAGTTAGAAAATCTAAAGAAGAACCAAGCAGAACTGAAGAATCAGTCAGTTTAGTTATACAATAACTGAAATTTAAAATACACTAGAAGGAATCAATAGTAGATTAGATGATACAGTGGAGTGGATCAGCAGAATAGAAGAGAGAGCAGCAGAAATCATTCAACCTGAACAGAAAAAAAAGAGAGACAGAGAGTGAGAGAGAAAGAATGTTTTTAATGAGGACAGTTTAAGAGAACACTGAGATAACATCAAGGATACTGATAGTCACAGGATAGAAGTTCCAGAAGGAGAAGAGAGAAGAAAAGGGTTAGACACCATATTTGAAGACATAATAGCTGAAAACTTCCCTAACATAGGAAAAGAAAGAAATATTCAGGTCCAGGAAACACAGACAGTCCCAAATAGGATAAACACAAAGATGACCACATTGAGACACTGTAACTGAAATGGCAAAAATTAAATGTTAATTTTAAATTAATATGAACATTAAAATCAGTAAAGGAAAAGCAAAAAGTTATGTATAGGGGAACTATCAGCTACCAGCAGACTTTTCAACAAAAAATTTGCAAGCCAGAAGGGAGTGGCATGATATATTTCCAGTGATGAAAAGAAAAAATGTCTCATAACCAAGAGTACTCCACTGGGCAGGCTGTATTTGAAGGAGAAAGCTAAAGTTTTCCAACAAGCAAAAGCTAGGAGTTCAGCAACACAAACACAGCCTTATAAGAAATGTTATATGGTCTTCCCTAAATGAAAAAGAAAAGACCACACTAGAAGTATGAAAATTATCAAAGAAAAACTCTCATTGGTAAGGGAAAATGAAGGTATATTTGTCCGGGAGACAGTGAAGGACAGGGAAGCCTGGCATGCTGCAGTCCATGAGGCCACAGAGCTGGACATGACTGAGCAACTGAACAGCAACAATCTTCAGGGTAGCTAACAACCACTTATAAAGCTAGTAAGAAAGTTAAAAGATGAAAGTAGTAAAATCATCTATATCCACAATAGGTACTTAAGGAACACTAGAAATAAAACGCCATAAAATACAATGTCAAAAAAATGAACAATGAGAGGGATAAAAATGCAGAGTCGTAAGGATGTGTTAAACTTAAGAGCCCAACAATTGAAAATAATTACAGTTATAGAATGCTGATGTATATATATTGATACATATATATAAGCCTGATGGTAATCACACACCAAAAATCTGTACTAGATACACACAAAGAAAAAAGAGAAAAGAATCCAAATGTAACACTAAGGATAATCATCAAATCACAAGAGAAGAGAGCGAAAGAAGAAACAAAAAAGAAGCACGAAAACAACTGAAAAACAATGAACAAAACGGCAAAAAGTACATACCTGTCAACACCTGCTTTAAATACAAACGGACTAAATGAGCCAATTAAAAGGCACACAATACCTAAACGGGTGCAGAAACAAGATTCATACATATGCTGCCTACAAGAGACTCACTTCAGATCTGAAGATACTCCCAGACTGAAAATAAGGGGATAGAAAACGTACTCCAAGCAAATGGAAACAAAATTAAAGCCAGGGTAGCAATACTTGTATCAGACAAAATGTTGTACAACAAAGACTGTGACAAGAGACAAATAAGAGCATTACATAACGATCAAGGGATCGATCCAAGTAGAAGATACATCAATTTTAGATACACACAACCAACATAGGAGCACCTAAACACATAAATATTAACAAGCATAAAGGGAGAAATTGATGGTAATGCAGTAAAAATATGGGACTTTAACACCCCAATTACTTCAATGGACAGATCATTCAGATAAAAAAGAAAAAAGAAAACAAATGTCTTAAATAGCACATTAGACCAGATGGATGCACACACACACACAGACAGACACACACACACATCTCTTTCTCCAGGAAATTTGAAAGGGTCCTTGACCAGGAGACTGGGAGGTCATTACAAGGACAGGAATTTTATCATCTGAGAAGAATACAGAGGAATCTTATCTCAAGTATCTCAGCTAGTGGGATTCTTTATTCTTCAAGGATTTTACTGGTCTTATGTTTATTGGGCTAAAGTAGCCTTTCACTGACCATCACTAATAGGTGATGTGCCTATTCAGAACAAGTAACCTATGCAGGAAACCTACTGAGCCCACTTGCTGTAACTACCGAAGCCCATGTGCCTGGAGCCTATGCTCTGCAGCAAGCATAGCCACCACAGTGAGAGGCCTGCACACCTGAGCGAAGAATAGCCACCAAGTTACCAAGATGTAACACAGAGAATCTCATCTTCCCTCGGCAATTAGCATCACCCACCTAACTTGCATAGTAAGTTTATCTGTCTGTCAATTGCTTTCCTACAAATTAAGGCCTCTAAAAAACAGAAGAGTCCAAGGTCATAGAGACAGAAGGATACCTTCTGAGACGGAGTTAATAGGTGTAATAGTAGGAATGAGAGCCACCCTCTGTGGTTACTTCGTTGTCTCTAGAACCATGTATTCTGGCTAGGAGAGAAACAACACCCTATACTCACTGCTGGCTTAAAGCACATACCACATCCTGGAAGCCAGCATCCCAATCTTGAAGGTGGTTGTCTTTCCACCATCTATATTACTAAATCTTACACAATTCTCAGGCCAGCTGTTTCTGGGTGATATGGGACATGAACTCATGGCTTCAACGTTCTTTCACAGTAAAGCATTTGTTGGCCAAAAGTCGTGTTGTGTGGGATACAGAGACAGGAAATAAACCCTGCAAGACCACTGTGGTACCAACAGCAGCACGGACGTGGGCAGGGAAGGCAGAGCCATTCCTGTTCCAAAGCACATTCCCGAAACAGACTAGCAAGGGCTTGACCTTTCAGGTCCATCATCCCCAGAGCTGGCCTGGCGGTTCTCTCTCCAGGTATATTGAGAACTGAATCTTCTTGTGGGTCTGGGGGGAACAAGTGGTGGGAGAGGCCTTGGTCAGTAGAGGCGTTTCATTGGAGGTCATTACAGATATGTTAACAATTGTATTCATTTATGTATGTATTTCTGGCTGTGTAGGGTCTTCCTTGCTCCACGTGGGCGTTCTCTAGAGTGGCTATTCTTCGCTCAGGTGTGTAGGCCTCTCACTGTGGTAGCTATGCTTGCTGCAGAGCATAGGCTCCAGGCACACAGGCTTCGGTAGTTACAGCACGTGGGCTCAGTAGGTTTCCTGCATAAGTTACTTGTTCTGAATCAAGCGGAAGCTTCCCAGATCAAGGATCAAACTCATGCCCCCTGCATTAGCAGGCAGATTCTTATCCACTGAGCCACCAGGGAAGTCCAGGGATATTTTTATTTTGTTTTGTTTCTTATTTCCATTGCAAAGATGTTTAAAGAAGTTAAGGACTGTTTCCTCAAAAGTGGGGGATGGAGGACATTTCCACAGACCAGAAGATTTGGGGTGCAGGGCATCGTGATTGGTCCTCGAAGAGTCTCACCGGAGAGGAAGGATCTGGGTCCACAGAGACTAGGTTACAGGAGAGATTTTCATAGTCATCTTCTAGTTATCCTTTCAGCCCAAATTTCATTAGAAGCTCACATNTCACATTTAACACCCAGTGCTTTTAAATCGCTTCACGCTGCAGACAAAAAGCATTTCTTCCCAGAAACAAAGTACAGTTTAGGTCAGTCGTTAAAATACAACAATTGGTTGAAATTAAGTTCCCTCATTTCAGAGTGATTGTTGGAGAGCTTGGTTACATTCTGGAAGGATAATGCACACCGTGTCATGATGATTTTACAATCGCAGTAAAATCCCTTCTCTCATGGCTTAACATTTAAAAATTAAACAAGAATAATGACAATAAATGCATCATTTGCAAAAGCCCTATATTTGTTCATAGGATTTATACAGACAAGTATTACAGTACAACCATTTGAAAGACTAAAATCGGGTATCAGAACATGAACTGATCTGAACGGATATTCATAGCCTGGATATCTCCAATACTTTGGCCACCTGACACGAAGAACTGCCTCTTTGGAAAGGAACCTGATGCTGGGGAAGACTGAAGGCAGGAGGAGAAGGGGAAGACAGAGGATGAGATGCTTGGATGGCATCACCGACTCGATGGACATGACTTTGAGCAAGCTCTGGGAATCGGTGATGGACAGAGAAGCCTGGTGGGCTGCAGTCCATGGGGTCGCAGTGGGTCAGACACTGAGCAACTGAACTGACTGACAGGGACAGTGGCAAGAGTTGGTTCAAGAATCAGAGCATTGACTCAAAAATGAAAACCGCACATTGGTTTCAGCAGCTCTGCAGGTGCCTAAGGCAAGAAGAAAATGATCAAGCTCTCAGAGGAAAAAAGGTGTGGCTTTNATCAAGCTCTCAGAGGAAAAAAGGTGTGGCTTTTAATGGCACAGCAACACTGAGAGCTGACTTTTCAAGAAAAAGGAAGTCAGAAGATAATGGACTGGCACCTGTAAAATGCTAAAAAACAAATAACCACCAACCTGGAATTCAATACCCAACAAAAACACTCTTCGAAAGTACAAGCAAAATAAAGACTTGTAGGGCAAATGAAAATGAGACAATTCATCACCCACAGACATGAACTAAAAAAATATTAAGGCAGTGCTTTGGGAGAAAGAAAAGTCGTCTCTGACTGAAATATAAAAAACAAGTAAAGACCAACATTGAGGTAACTGTCAGGGTAAATATTAATGCTACAGTGATAACACCAATAATATATCTAAAATTTTAAAGGATAACAGTGACAAGGAGGAAACAGTCGTGTCAGGGAGGCAGTAAAAGTACTAAGTTAGCCTTCAATGTAAAACACAGGCTGTGTCTGCGAATGTGCACCCACCAACCTGGCAGAGGAGCACAGAACTAGAGAAACACCTCATCCTTCTAAAAGCAGGCAAGAGAAAAGAACACGGAACAGTTGGGACAAACAGAAAACACACAGCAACACGGTATCTACAGACGGAAACATCAAAGCTATAAACAGAGCAAATGTCCTCATTAAAAGACAAAAGCGCCACCCTGATTAAGATTAGAGCCACACACTGTTCCCAGAGGCACATGTTAAGATGGAAGACCACAGTCAGGGGAGAGTAAAAGATGCCCACGCGAACAAGGGCAGAAACCTGACGCGGCAACATCACTGTCAGAGAGAGTGCGGGCTTCGCTCGGCTTTGGATCGGTCGGTGTGTGTGTCTCGATATGTGTGTTCCGTACTCGGGGACTCTTCTCGTCGAACAGCCTACAACCCTTGAATCACAGTAAGTACGACTCCGAGACTCTTCATTGAGTCTTTCCTAGGCCACTGCGACTTGGGCTCGGGTCTCGCCCGTAGGTCTCCCTTTCTCCCTTCCTTCGGGGCGTCGGTCTCGGAGTAAGGTCGTCCGTCGCTCGAGCCTCGCACTGGTGGTTCCAGGGACTTATTTTCCGCGGAACAAAGGGGCAGAGACTTCTGTCCGGGGAGGAGTCCCTCACTCGCTCTGTCTAGTCTGACGCCACGTCTGGCTGTGGTCACTCTTGAACCTTTTGTTTTGTTCACTTCGGCGTTCTTTCCTTTCCTTCTCCGGCGTCATTCGTGTGTCCGCCCTCGGTCCCCGGCGTCTCCGTCGCCTGTGCCGGCTCTCCGGTCCGCGACGGCCCCGGGTCGTTACAGTGTCACTCCCCTCCGGTCGTCTCCGGGCCCCGACCCAGGGTCGTTACAGTGTCACTCCCCTCCGGTCGTCTCCGGGCCCCGACCCAGGGTCGTTACAGTGTTGCTCCCCTCCGGTCGTCTCCGGGCCCCGGCCCCGGGTCGTTACAGTGTCTCTCCCCTCCGGTCGTCTCCGGGCCCCGGCCCCGGGTCGTTACAGTGTCACTCCCCTCCGGTCGTCTCCGGGCCCCGGCCCCGGGTTGTTATCGTGTCGCTCCCCTCCGGTCGTCTCCGGGCCCCGGCCCCGGCGTCCCCTCCCCTCGCCGGTGCACGGAGGTGGTACCCCCTGTGTGCCGGTGGGAGTGACCAGTGCGGGTCCTCACACCGGTGGTTCTCTCTCGGGAGTCCCGCCGACACCTGTAGCTGATTGTCTTTGCTGGTTGCACACAGGCGGCTTGTGTCTCGAGAGACACGTTCGCCCATTGTCCCTTCGAGACGCACCCCACCTCTTACACCGCGAGTCGTGTTGAAGTGTCTGGACTGCGATAAGGATTTTACTTCAGACAAAAACTTTACTATGTCTATTTCACTTACGGGGTTTTTACCCGTTTTTTTCCGAACTTGTCCACGCAGTGCTTCTCTTCGTTTCTCGGGGGTGTCCTCGAGTTTCACCGGGGGTGTGGCTGGCGCCCCTGTCGTCGAGGTGTCCTCCCGGATGGCCGAGAGTCCTGCTCCTCGCCACCTCGGGTGCGGACCGGTGCGGGTACGGGGTTCCTTCCGCTTCAGTGTCTCGAAGTTCGTGTTCTCGTTTCTACCCCTTGTCGTCCCTGGCGGACAGTGTGTGTCAGGTCTCTACCCGTGTGTGCACGAAGGACCCGTACCGTGAGGTCTTGTTAGTTTTACTCGGGTACCCCCAGGACCTCGCACCCACGGAGTCCCACCCGACGACCGTGACGGGACGAGGGACCTCCTGCTCGGCCAGTATGTCTGGGACACACGAGTAGTCTTCAGTAGGCTCCCGTGTTAATTCAGAACACGTAAAGTAAAGTACGGTTAAAACGGAATTTTCCTTTCTTTTTGGTATTTGTTTATGATCCTAGATCAGTCAATTATTGAGTGTACGACTTCCCGAACCCCTCTCGTCCGTCTACAGACGTGGAGTGAAACTTTTTACGGTTCTCCTGTCCGGTTCCCTGGTCGTCCGCCCCTCGTCCCCTCGCGTCTGCCCCGTGTCTGCCCCGCGCACACGCCCCGCGCACACGCCCCGCGCACACGCTCCACACCAGCCCCGAAGGGTGACATAGTAGTTGGGAGAGTTTAAAAGGGTACATAGACTCTCAAAAGTATTATTTTACTACCCCCCCCCCCCATACACATAAAATTTTTCCTTTAACCCTAAGTTGAAAATTGGTTCAATTTTACTTTGCCGTAAACACCAGGAAGTCGTCGTCGTGGTAGTTTCCTACTGACGGGTCGTGGGTGGGTCGGGGGTCCCGGGGCGGGGACGGGGGCGCCCCCGGGGACGAGTCACTCGGGTTGGGTTCGTCGACCGTGGTCGCCCGTCAAGGAGTGCTCGACCGCGAGTCGAGACAACTCGTGTGGTCGAGTGTCGGTACGGGACGGTTCCTGTCTCCGGTGGTCTGTGGTGTGGGACCGCAGGACGGGGTAGTCAAGATGGACCGCCACTGCGGGCTGGGACGCCCTTCAGGTCTTCAACAAGCCCTCTCACGTCGTTCCCGGTCACCGCGCGTCTGTGGTCGACCGTCCCCCCTCGCCCGTCGTCGTCAGACGAAGCCGTTGAAGTGGAGTCGGTGTCACTCTGCCCTCGCGCTGACACGACACCCCTCGTCCGGATCTTCGGTCTCCGTCGCGTGCGGTGAGAGCCTTTCGTGTCCCTTCGTCGGGCCTCGGTGTGCGTTCCCGTGGGTTCCCGTCCTCGGATCCCTAGACCTCTCCGGCCGCGGACGACCGCCGAGGCCGAGGTCGAGGCCGGCGGGGCTCCCGTCCTCCGGTTCCGGGTGCGGTGTAGGGCCTCGAGTGTGTCAGAGTGGACCTGACGGTTCCGTCGGTCGGAACTCCCCGGGTTGACGGTTCTTCACCCGGGTTACGGTGCGTGTGTCGAGGGGGTCGGAACGGTCGAGGACGAGGCGTACCCGTGCTCCCGCGTGTCCGAGGTGGGTACCGGTCGTCGTCAGTCGAGGGTCCCCGCTCTCGCCCGTCTCTGGGGGCACTACCGGGGTCGCCCGGGGCGGGCCCCGGACGTGTCACTCCGGGGTTGCCCGCCAACCGAGGGACGGACGGTCTCGCTTGCCGTCGGGAAGACCCGTTCTTTGTGGGTGTCGACGGTGGTCGAAAGTTTGTGATATAGGTCGTCGAGACACTTGAAAGGGACCGCTGAGTCCACCACGTCTAAGGTGTCACGTCCTCCGGACGCAAACTGGGGACCCAGCCCTTCTGGGAGTCCTCTTCCTTACCGATGGGAGAGGTCACAAGAACGGACCTCCTAAGGTACCTGTCTCCTCGGACCACCCGATGTCAGGTGCCCCAGTGTTTCTCCGTCCGTGCCGAGTCGTTGATTGCGTGTGTACTCACACTATTGTCTGTCTTCGTCTAGAGATTATGGCTTTCTTTGGAGTCTGTTGTTTTCGTCGAGGGAGTCACTAGGGTGACAACCTCAATGACAATTTCTGAAAGTACATTGAGGTCTCTACCTTCTAGCATGGTGCCTTGACCTTAGATTATTTTATTAGATTACTTTTTGGTAGTGCCTTCAATCCTTCAATTATCTGACCAAATTGTAGGTCGCTGTGTGTCGGTTCTTTCCTACTTCCCTGAGTCCTAGGCAGCACCCTGTTTCAAGCCCTCTTCTTTTCTTTTTGTACCTTTTATGTTTCGTGTTCGACTCTACGCTCCTTTCCCAGACTGCACGCACACTGGCCCCAGGAACGAGGAACCTTCTTTTCGATGCCGTTTCGGATCTGTCGTGTAACTTTTCGTCTCTGTAGTCAAACGGTCGTTCCAGACACGTCAGTTTCGACGTCAAAAAGATCCTGAGTGCGTGCCTACACTCTCAACCCTGATATTTCTTTCGACTCGTGGTTTCTTAACGACGAAAGTTTAACACCTCGACCTCTTCTGAGAACTCTCAGAGAACCTGACGTTTCTGTAGTTTGGTCAGTTAGGATCTCCTTTGGTCAGGACTCATGAGTGACCTTCTTGACTATGACTATGACTTCGAGATTATGCAAACGGCGGACTACACTTCTCTGTTGAGTGCCCTTTTCTGGGACTACGACCCCTTCTAACTTCCGTCCTCCTCTTCTCCCGTTGTCTCCTACTCTACCGACTTACCGTAGTGACTGAGTTACCTGCACTCAAACTCGTTTCAGACCCTCTATCCCTTCCTGTCCCTCCGGCCGGACGGCATGAGGTGCCCCAGTGTTTCGTAGTCTATGTTGACTCGCCGACTTGTCGTTGGTGGCCTCGGGGCCTTTCCCTCGTCCCGGTCTTCTCCCCTCTGACGCGAATCTTTCTGCGGCGGGTTCTGAGAGGGGTTTGTCTGTCTTCCGAGTCTAAGGTCCACGATCTGTTCATGGTTTCTTTGGTGTAGATTCATGTAGTCTCAGTTTGGGACCTTGTTTCCGTTTTCGCCGTTACCACACCCGGCTACGGGCAGTGGTGGCTGCCCCGGCGCTTCGGGCGGGCGACGGGAAGGACGTGGTGTCGGCCCCGGCACCCCCCGAAATGACGCGTGTCCGTTCCCCCGGACTCAGGCGAAGTCCTGTCTGTCGGTGTACGACGAACACTTGCTGTACGGAGTCTGCGTCGCTCCTGACTGGCCATTCTATGCCCTGCTCTGTCCGACGCGTGGGAGTCGTGTCCCTTCGCCCAGAGCGACGCGGTTGCGGGCCGTGTCCTCCCGGACTCCCCTTTGCGCCGCTGTCCCTGCCCGCGTACTCTGCCGACCTACCGTGGTGCCTGAGCTGCCTGGACTCAGACTCACTTGAGCCCCTCTACCACTACCTGTCCCTCCGGACCGCACGACGCTAAGTACCCCAGCGTTTCTCAGCCTGTGCTGACTCGCTGACTTGACTTGACTTGACTCTGCCCGCGAAGTGTTGCCGGCCGGAGTGAGGGTGGTCCTTCTATGTCCTGAGGCTTAGACATGGGAGATTTGTGCCGTAGTCTTATGTTACGCCTGGGTTGCTCTATTTTCCTTTTCATACAGTCAGGAGTAGACGCCGTCCTCAAAGTTTGAGAAGGAAATCTTGTTCCCCTGTCTTTTTGCCCGTTCCGACTACACTTGCGCTGATTGGCTGAACTGGCCTGCCTGTAAATCTGGCGAGGCGGGCTGCCGACGTCTATGGGTGAGGAAACTTCACGGGCACCGTGCCGGTGGTCTTGTCTGCCGTGCGACTCGGCCTTCAGTCCAGGGTCTGGGCCCTTTCCCCCACGCAGTCACGGACGGCGGACCGGTGTGCCCTGGGTGTCCTCTGTCGTTACCGTGTCTCGCGCGGTCCTGTGGGCGTCGCCCGCGTGAGCGTCTGCACCGAGCTGCAGCCGAAGTTCTCCGCCTTTGCCCTTGGTCTTTTGCGAGACCTGGCCAGTGTCTTGCGTCGTTCTCTCACGCTTCGGTGAGTTGGACGGCCCTTTCTCAGTGTCGGGGGTCACGACCGCCGTCCCTTCGTCTCTCTACCTTTAATTCTTGGATCCCTCGACCTTGTGCCGTTTGTTTGGGTTTCTTTCACCTTCCTTTATTGTTCGTCTTTAGTTTCTTTATTTTTTATTTGCGTGTGATCTACTTCTTGCGGTCTCTCGCCGAGAAAACTCTTCCGACTCGCGCTCGGTGCTCCGCCGTCTCTTTGGCCTCGGCGGGACGTGTCGCCCCCGCCTGCGTTGTGTCAGGTCGCGGACCTCTGGTCCGGCGTCGCGGAGAGTTCGATTTGTGCCTCGAGGTCGCCACCACACGTCCCTTTCCGCTACCCGTCTGCCCCTCGTTGTCCCTCGTCCGACGGCGGACGGCCCCGGGTTCACGGAAGACTCCGCGCTGACCGGAGGGTGGCTGACACCACTGCCGGGGTGCGACGCACTCGCACTGGCTTACGGTGACTGAAGGTGTCGAGTGGTGCACCCGAAGTAGAGTTGTTTCGGCAGTGGTTCTTCTTCTGATTCTTTCGACCGTTCGGGGATCGTTGTGTCTATTTTCTTCTTTTTACCGTTTTAGTGTTTGCGTTCTACACTGTCTCCCGGCAGTGGTGTCCGCGGCGTCTGTCTCCCTCTGCCGCACAGCTCCCGCCGGGCTGCGGGCACGAGACCAACGACTTCACCGGCCTGTTTCCGGAGCGTTTCGTGTTGGCTCGTTTCGACCTTCCCTCGTTTCTAGGACTTGCGGCGCTCCGCGTCGGCTTTTTATTTTTCGTCACACGAAGTGGAGTCACGTCTAATTCCCCTTTTTAATGCCGTACACTACGCGTATGGCTACTTGCGTGTCTGCTCGGTCGTCGGAAGTGTACTCTCGAGGGTCACTGGTCCTTTTTCCTCTGCGGGTTGGACCATGGACTATTTCCGTGTATTTCCGGACCTGTCCCTCGGGTCTCGTCCGCAGACGCCGTTTCGCGACGTTTGCGGAGGTCTCCGCCCCTACGGGGCAGTGCGGAATGTGGTGCCCCGTGGCTCCGCCCGGAGTCTGCCGACTCGCCGACCGCCGCCGCCGTCTGTGTCGACCCGTGCGAGGGCTTCAAGTTGTGGATTCTAAGCAGTGACTTAAGACGTAAAAGGCGTGTGGTGATATGAAAACATGTGACCCTCGTTTTCCATGGCAAATGGAATCGAGCTGTGTGTTTATGGCTCCTTATTTAGGTTGTTTGCTTTCAATTCCGGAGGAGGAGTACTTACTGTCTTCCACCGCTTGTCGGTACCCTTTACTCCCCGTCAGCGACTGACGTTCTCAGCGACGACAGGCACTCACAGTCGACGTGGGTTCGACTAGGTGTTTGGGGTCAGCCTCAGGGTCTTCGACAAAGGAAAGAAAAAAGGGGGGTCTTTACATGCTAGACTAAGTTTTTGCACATGTCTCTTTGTCGTGGTGTGTGTCGGTCTACGGAGGTTCCGTCTTCTCGTGACCCGAAGTCCCAGAGTGTGACGTCCGAGACTCTGCCTAGTGTTTGGTCGGTGCGTTTCAACGGACCAGAACCGTGGTTGTCTGGGTGTTCTCCCCAGGCTCTGCCGTCGCTGTCTGGGGTGTACTCGACCTTCACCACGGTCGTGACACACGCCCCTCCCGGCCGGACGTCGTCTGCCGTGAGACTGACCTGTGGGTCCCCTTCGTCGTTTGAGACTGGGAGAGGAGTGTCGTCTGCGCCCTGGTCTCCGGGAGTTGAGGTCACCCTTTGTGTTTTGGTTCTCGAAGGTCCTCCCTCGCGAAGGTCCTGACCCGATGCGAGAGAAGTCGCCTTGTGTTTGGTAAGTAGCAATTCCCCTCCTACCTGTCTACCCTGCGGTACCCTTAGCTCTTCAGACAAATGTCTTCTACTTCGGGTCCCTCGAGGGACTCTCGGGTCGCCAGTCCTGACGTGCGCGAGTGACGGTGTCGGGTCCCAGTCAGAGACGAGCCCCTTGACTTTTGCTGCGACGGCCCCCGTCTTTCGTCGTTCTACCCTCCGAGAAAAGGTCGGCTGTGTGTCGGGTCCCGTACGGACGACCTGGGGTCCCTCGCCGGGGTCAACCGTAGTAGTCTGCACCCGTCCGTCCTGTGCGACTCGCCGTCCAGACTCACGGTTCCGGGGGCCCGCTGCCCGTGACCCGGCACACGAAGAGAGTCGAGTCGGACGTCGAGGCGTACGGCTCGCGGAGGACCGTTTGCGAGTGGTCGGTGACGCCGGGACAGACCTGGTGGGGGAGACACGCAGACGGCTTAGGTGTCCTGCACTCGGGGCCGTCTCTGGTGCGCCAGACCCTCCGTCAATCCACAGTGCTACCCGAGTGGCGACCCCCGTTTGCTGACCGAACCACCTCCGGCAGGTGCGGCCCCTCGACGCACGCCCACACCTGCCCCCAAAGTGCAGATAGGTGAGAGGAGAGCCAAAGCGACGACGGGATTTTTAGTTCAATGAATTCTAGAAATTTAAGAAAGCAACGGGAACCCCTCCGTTCGCCAACTCCCCACCACCCGACCCCTCTTGACCCAGAAGTGCCCTGACAGGAGGCTCTCTCCTAGCGCCCCTCGGACCCCTCCCCGTCTCCGAGTCACACCTTCGTGGGGTGGGGTCCAGACGTCTAGTCTTCGGGGAACTCGTTCTGGACCCCAGCCTTCGGACCCCCTCTTCCAGACTTCCGGCTCGTCCCCCCTGCCCCAGTCGTCGGAGCCCTGACTCCCGTGACCCGAGCGGACGAGTGTGTGTCCGGACGACCGGCGAGTCGCCCTCGGGTCATTTGTGGTTCCTGGTGTGTGGAGGTCACCGACACACAGTGTTTTCTGCGTGATCGCAGTCTGTGTGTCGACGCCCTCTGTCACCGGTCCAGTGGACCCACCCCTGCGCCGCAGGTGGGTGTCGGACCTGTCCTCTCACTCACTTTCGGCGGGTCAGTGCAGACTGAGAGACGCTGGGGCACCTGTTATGGTATTATACCGTAAGAAGTCCGGTCTTGTGACCTCACCCGTCGGACAGGGAAGAGGTCCCCTAGCAGGACTGGGTCCTTAGCTTGACCCCAGAGGACGTAACGTCCGCCTAAGAAATGGTCGATTCGATGGTCCCTTCGGGGAATCTCGGACCTTCAAAGACGGTTTGTGCGGGTGGGTTCCTGTCTGCCAGATTTTCCGTCCAGTCTCTCTCCCTCAGCCCCCTCGCGCCTCCCGTCAGACCCCGCTCCTCTCCTCTCCCTTCAGAAACTTATGCCAGATCCCCGAACCTTAAGTAGACCTTTTGTTCCGCCGACACGGTCCGTCCCGTCTCGCTCGGTCGCCGTCCCGCCCACCCGACGTCCCCGTCCCTCGGCTCCGGACAGGTCCCGCGGTCCTGTGGCCGACCTCCTGTCCCGGGTCTCACGGTCGGTGGTCCCTTCGAGTCCCCCGACCGGTGTGGACACGGGAGGCCGGCGGGGGTTTTGCCGGGAGGGTTCCCCTGGCTCCCGTCCGTCTGCCTGACTTCGCGACAGGGGTGTGTGACGTCAGGTGACACGACTCCAATCGTCGAGAAGGTCCGGTTCCCATCCCGGGTTTTGCGTGTACGCGTTCCGAGAGTCGGGTAAATGTCTCGACGTCTGGTAGTGGGGAGGGGTCGGAGCCAGTCGTGGGGGCCGGGACCGTCGGCGCGCGTCGAGAGTCGGAGACCCACCGGGCAGGCGTGCCAAACCGAAGTCCCGGGGGGTTCCGCACCCGAGACCACGCCGGGGAGGCGGTCCGTCGCGAGGGTCCACGGGCCCGGAGACCAGGTAGGCGACGCCCGGGCGTCCGAGGCGAGGACCCGGTCCCACCACCCGTCACCACCCGTCCCCCGACCGCCCTCCC
This sequence comes from Capra ibex, assembly GCA_006410555.1. Classification (NCBI taxonomy): domain Eukaryota; kingdom Metazoa; phylum Chordata; class Mammalia; order Artiodactyla; family Bovidae; genus Capra; species Capra ibex. The sequence goes on along the minus strand of SJYO01014747.1, from coordinate 58,452,810 downwards.
CACGAGCGCGAGGGGGCGGGGGTGCTGGGGCCCCTGGTCCTAGCGGCGAGGGGTGGGCCCTCCTCCCGCCCCGCGCGAGGCCCCCGCCCCGCCCGCCGACACGGCGCCTGGCGCCGGCCTCGAGGTGACGCGGTCGAGCACCCGGAGACCCGCGTCGCGAAGTAGGAAAGTTCGTTGTTCGCAAGAAAGGACGACTTCACCACGGCGGGGTCCTAAGTCTGTGAAATTGCGCTCCGAGGCTATGACTCCCAGCGGGGGGACGTCGGAGGCCCCGGGGAGCGCGTAAGGGCCGAGTCCCGGCCCGGCGTCGGCCCGGTGGATGCGCGCCCCTTTCGACGCCGCTGGTGTGCCTCCCTTTGCCGCTCGCTCCTCCCCGTCTCTCCGGCCCCGAGGACGTCCGCGCGCCGTCGGGGCGGGGTCCTTCCCGGGCCCTGTGTGCCGACGGGGTCGAGGGTGGTCCTCTCGCCTCCGCCTCCGGGCCGCCCCTCTGTTCGAGAGGGTCTCGCTTTCCCTGCGTGCACCTGTGGCCCCTTCTCCTCCGGTCTTCCTTCGGTCCAGTCGCCCCGCCGGGCGCTCGTCTCTCTCCGCGCCGGCCGCGGCCCTCCGGCCCGTCGCTTCCTATGCGCCCCACGGGAGGCACGCCGTGTGGTCCATCTCCGTCCGGCGGTGGTGCACGCGGCAGGCGGCCGGCGCGCAGTCCACGAACGAGTGCCGGTAGAACTTCTTCAACTTGCGCCACAGGTCCGTTACGACCAAGTCGACGTCGACCAAGGGGTCCACCACCTAGACCGCGGCGGGATCCTGTGTTGTGCTGTGCAATGGCGCCTGGGGTTGTCCGCTCGGCCGGCGAGTGATCGCGACAGCCGGAGTGCACTGACGGAGCCTCTGAATCCGTCTCGGAGTTCCAATGGGCAAACGAAAGTGCGAGACGTTTTGCAAGGCAAAAGTGTCCCGAAGGTCATTTTAGTACACACACCTGTGCCCCACGCTCAAGGGAGGTCCCACCTCACCCCCGTCCAGTCGGCCCCCGTCTCGGGAAGGGTTCCGGGGCGCGAGTGGCTCAGACCCTTCCCGACGCCCATTCGGCCGGCGGACCGCGACTTGTGACTGTGCCGGGGCTCAGGTGAGCGAGGTGGCGTTTCCGGGGAGGGTTCGGACTCGCGGGTCCGGGACGGCGGGCGCGGGTGGGTCGGAAGGGGTGCCCGGGGTGCGGTCGGAGGCGGGTCCGACCACGCGGGTCCGGCCGGTCCTGGTTCAGACGTGTGTACGGAGACGGACCTCGTGCCGGGAGGACCCCCAGTGCCCTCGTCCGGCGTCCCCACGGCTCCCCCTCCGTCTGCACGGGGGACGTTGGCCGCTCGGAGTACCCTGGGTCCCCGACCCCGCGCGTGTCGGACGGGTCGCAGGAGGGTGGGGCCCGGGTGAGGAGGAGACCGTTTCTGGTGAGATGTGACGTGGTCGCCGGACGCGGAGGGGGTGTCTCGATCCTCGACTAAGACGACGAGGACACCGGTTCCCAACACCCGAGTCTGACTGAGGACCGGTTTCCCCCCACGGGTCCCTCGGTCGCGGTCCCCTTGTCCACCCGCCCGACCGTGGATCGTCAGCCGTACAGGGCACTCACGGGACCGGGGACGCCGGGATGGGGGCGCTGGAGGTTGTCTCGGACGGACCTCGGCGCGTCGAGCCTCCGGAGACCAGTCCGACTTGACTCCGTCCTAGTGCCAGTGCCAGGGTCGCGGCTCCGGTCCCGTGTCGGTCGTGGGACTGGCAGACGTCTCTCTCCTCCCGCCCGGCGACGAAGGGTAGTATCGCGCACGCCGGTCCTACAGTCCACCTATTCGTGCCAGACGGGGGTCGGGTCACGCGTGTCCCCGAGACGGTTGTCCCTCTCCTTCCGGGAAAGGCCTCCCGCGAGTGTCTCGGGCCCTGGGTCGAGTCGGGGCGTGTGGTGCCCGGTCCCAGGGGGTCGTCGACCCACCCCCCGAACTTTAATAGCGCCGTTCAGTAGAATAGTGTAGAAGTAACGAGATATCAAGTGTGTGACATTTCAAATGTGTGAATTCAACAGGGTATCTCACCAATCATATAAGTGTTCTCAACAAGCTGGTAATGGTGAAACCATGTAAGGTAGTGGGTTTTTTCTTCGCGACATCGGTACTCTTCAATCAGGGTCGGGCGTCCACTCCAAATTAAGTGCGTGCAACCCGTGACTTGTTCCGTGTGCTGCGTCCGCACACACGTCAGAGATTGTCGTGTTCCATAGCCATTTGCGTCCGAATACGTTTTGCCTGAGGGTTAATTGGTCGGTGTCGAATGAGAGGATTCCTATTACTTACTTGCGTTTTTCAGTTGAGTGATCGTGTGTCTACAGAAGTTTGAAAACTGTGACACTTTGATTCCGGCCGGAGAGGGAAGTTCTGCCGTGGACTGGTCGAAGGAGGGTCTTGTTACCTCTGTCGTCTCTCGTGTTTGCACCTGTGTCACGCTCCCGGCCGGTCGTGGGACCCCTCCCGGACTGGGTCACCGAATTCTTCGCCTCGGCATAACGATGTCCCGAGCCGGGTCTTCGGAGGAGAGCGGGCCGTGGGTTAGTCCCACTTGTTCGTACAGTGTGGGCAGGGTGCACCGTTATGCGCTCTTTAGTGTGGACACTAGTCTAGGTCCCCGTGGTTCTTCGGTCACCCACGGGCCCCCCCCCGATGTCCACAGTTCTTCGGTCGAATTCTGGGTGTAAGCATACTTGTACCTGGCTGTTGACTCTTAGTGGGTTGGACACGTCTTTTGCGGTTGCACCTCTTGCTCCTTCTTCGCGGTCCGAGGTGTCCGTCTGACGAGTCTCTTCTCTCGCCGGGTCGAGGCAATGTCAGAGTGTCATGACCTTTCCACAGTTGTGTGTCTTTTCATGCTTATCCGACGTTAGTTTTCTGTGTCGGGAACTTTTTAATTTTTACACTAGTGACTTGCAAAACATTTTTGAGTCTTTATTGGCTTGGTGTCTCACCCGTGTCCACTCCTAAATTTTTCTCTCGATCCCCGTCCTCCTTCCCGGCGGGGGTCTCCTCTTCCCGCCGAAGGTCCCGTGTCCGGGGTCTCCCTCCGCACGTCGACCGGTCTGTCCGTCTGTAGGTCCGTGCTTCCCAGTCGGTCTACTTCTCCCGGACACTAATCCCGTCTGCTGTGGTGTCTCTCTCGATTGTCAGGGTGGTTCGTACGTTTGCTCGTCCCCTTGACGCCCCCTGCTCCGCCTCGGGGCGTCCCCGTGAGAGGGCGTGTCCGGGGGGCGTGCGAGCGACATGTGGGGTCCGTCCTTCGGCGACCGGGACGCTGTTCCTTCCCTCGGACCAGTTCCCCGTCGTCGGCGGTGTGCTGGGAGCGACAGGAGTTGCCTGGGAGTCTCTGGGGTTGGAGGAGGAGGAGGACAGGCAGGTCACTCCGAGGAGAGACGACGGACGTCCTGGGCGGGTGCCGGCCGGTCGGTCGGTGTCGCACAGGAGACGGTGAGGGCTCCTGTGAGCGAAACGACTACTCTCTCGACCGACCAATAAACTTCTGACTGTTGTCATACCTGAATTATGGGGTCTAAGTCTAGTATGGTGTATTTTGAACTGCCTTGGCGGCCCTTTCCCTGTCGTGACGGAGTACCTTAAGGTCTCTGATGTCAGTGTGTCTGTACGTTCAACGCAAATCTTTTCCGTCCCCTTGGTCTCTAGTTTGACGTTTGTAGACGACCTAGTGTCTTTTTCGTTCCCTTAAGGTCTTTTGTAGACGAAGACGAAGTGGCTGATGCGATTTCGGAAGCACACCTAGTGTTGTGGTGACACCTTGTAAGAAGTGCTCTACCCTTATGGTCTGGTGGACTGGACATACGTTCAATCTCTTCCTTGTCAATCTCGGTCTGTCAGTTGTTACCCGACCAAGTTTTAACTCTTTCCTCATACTGTTCCGACATACAACAGTGGGACGAATAAATCGAATCTACGTCTCATGTAGTACCCTTTACGGCCCGACCTACTGAGTGTTTGACCTACAGCACTGGTAGAGTCGGCTCAGAGTGACAAGTCTACCAGTGACTGAGTGTTAGAACTGAGTGTTCTAACGGCCCTCTTTATAATTGTTGGAGTCTATACGTCTGCTATGGTGAGATTCACATTTTTTCACTTCGCCTTGATTTCTCGGAGAAGTACTGTCACTTTCTTCCTTCGCTTTTCCGGCCGAATTTTGAGTCGTAAGCCTTTCGCTTCCAGGACCGGAGGCCAGGGCAACGAAGTGCCGTCTCTCTTCTGCTTTCCCACGTTGTCGCCGTCCGAAAGAAAAGAGCCCGAGGTTCTGGTGGCGCCCGCCACTGACACGGGCACCTGCGTGCTGTGGACGAGGAACCTTCCCTTCGACACCGTCTGGACGCGTTGCGTAACTTCCCGTCTCTGTAGTGTAGTGAGACGACTGTTTCTAGACATCTCAGTTTCAGCGCCAAGAAGGTCACCGGTACGTGTCTTTATTCTCAACCTGGTATTTCTTCTGACTCGTTGTTTCTTCACTACGAAAACTTGACACCAAGATCTCCTCTGAGAACTCTCAGGGAACCTGACGTTCCTCTAGGTTGGTCAGGTAGGATTTCCTTTAGTCAGGACTTATGAGTAACCTTCCTGACTACGAGTTCGACTTCGAGGTTATGACACCGGTGAACTACGTTTCTCGACTGAGTGACCTTTTCTGGGACTACGACCCTTTCCGACTCCCGTCCTCCTCTTCTCCCACCGTCTCCTATTCTACCCTACCAATCTGTCTTAGTGGTTGAGCTACCTGTACTCAAACTCATCTGAGGGCCTCAACCACTACCTGTCCCTCCGGACCGCACGACGTCAGGTACCCTAGCGTTTCTCAGCCTGCGCCGACTCGCTGACTTGACTTGTCTGCATTCCCTCGTTGACTGCCCTTACGTCGTTCTTGTCTTCTGAGACGGTCAGGTGTCTGTGGCTGCCTGCCGGGGGCTCTCAGTCCTCCGCTGTCTCCGGACGCTCTGTGGCACCTTGTCACTCCGAGCCGACCCTACCAGGGCTGTAAGTAGGTTTTTTTGGGTCTTCCGCCGTCTCCGGAACGCACTATGGCGTCCTGTCACTCCGAGTCGACTCTACCAGGGCTGTAAGTAGGTTTTTTTGGGTCTTCCGCCGTCTCCGGACGCACTGTGGCGCTGTCACTCCGAGCCGACCCTACCAGGGCTGTAAGTAGGTTTTTTGGGTCCTCCGCCGTCTCCGGACGTACTGCGACGTCCTGTCACTCCGAGCCGACCCTACCAGGGCTGTAAGTAGGTTTTTTGGGTCCTCCGCCGTCTCCGGACGCGCTGCGGCGCTGTCACTCCGAGCCGACCCTACCAGGGCTGTAAGTAGGTTTTTTGGGTCTTCCGCCGTCTCCGGACGCACTGTGACGTCCTGTCACTCCGAGCCGACCCTACCAGGGCTGTAAGTAGGTTTTTTGGGTCTTCCGCCGTCTCCGGACGCGCTGCGGCGCCCTGTCACTCCGAGCCGACCCTACCAGGGCTGTAAGTAGGTTTTTTTTTGGTCTTATGTGTAAGAAAAGCTCGTGTGCTCCTTGTAAGAGAGCCTGATTGGTGTATGACCCCGTGTTTTGATTGGAGTTGTTTGCATTCTGTGCCTTTAGGAGAGTTCGTAGAAGAGACTCATGTCACCGTACTTTGATCCTTAGTGGTGCTCTTTTCGTTACTCCCTCGTGGGGGCGCACCTCTGGTCGGTCGTCCGAGGTTCGTGGGACTCCGCTCCCCGTCGACTCGCGGTGTTCGCACGTCCGGACGGACGACGCAGCGGTGGCTCGATGCGGACGGAGGACCACCGAAGTACCGGTCGTCGGACGGTTCGAGGAGACGGGTGCCCTGAAGGACCCACTCTTGTGACGTCACCCAGCGGTAAAGCGAGAGGTCCCTAGAAGGATTCGGTCCCCAGCCTGAGTTTCAGACACCCTTCGTGCCTTCGTTGAGATTCTCGGTTCAAGTAGCCCTGCCTCCGGAGGTGCGTTTTTACTCTCTAGGGTTCATTTGTTAGCCCTGCCTCCGGAGGTGCGTTTTTTGCTCTCTAGGGCTCCTGTGTTAGCCCTGTCTCCGGAGGTGCGTTTTTGCTCTCTAGGGTTCATTTGTTAGCCCTGCCTCCGGAGGTGCGTTTTTTGCTCTCTCTAGGGTTCATGTGTTAGCCCTGCCTCCGGAGGTACGTTTTTGTTCTCTCTAGGGCTCATTTTTGGATTGAGTGCTGGATTCTGTCTTCTCCTTGGTCATTTTGGACTTCCTTCGTCTTTCCTTTATTTATTTTATCTGCAAAAAACTTTTATCTTTTTTTTTTAGTTATTTTGGTCCTCTGCTAAGAACCAAACTTTCTCATTTGTTTTAACCGTTTGGTAATCGATCCGAGTGGTTCTTCTTTTCTCTTCGACTTATTTACTTTATTCTTTACTTTGTCTTGAGAGTGTCTTCAGGTCCTGGCTCCTCTCGCGGGTCCTGGTTCCTCTCGCGGGTCCTGGCTCCTCTCGCGGCACGCGTTCGCCTGCGGTCGCTCCGGCGCGTTCACCTGTGGTCGTCCGGGCTGGCGCCTCCTGTCCCCTCGGTCTTTGTGCGTCGGGCGGTTTCGACTTGGTTGTTCTTTGTCCACTACGCTTATCTGAGCTAGTTCCCTTCACTTTGTCTTAGACGTTTCGTTTGTTTGTTTGGTTGGGAGGGATGTTTGTCTTCACGTCCCGGTCTGCCGACGTGTCCACTTGAGATGGTTTGTATGTTTTTTCTTGACTGATGTGGCTGCACAGTGTTAGAGTGGGCTTTCGGACTTCTCGTCCCTTGTGAGGGTGTCTGTAAGATACTCCGGCCGTAGTGGGATTGTGGTTTTAACCCGTGTCTGTGGTGCTTTTTCCTTTAGCGTCCGACCACGGAAACTTACATCTATGCCTTTAAGAGTTGTTTTATAATCGTTTGGTTTAAGTCGCTGTGTCTGTGTTCTAGTGGGTCGTGTTGGTTCGTCCCAAGCAGGGCCAGGGTGTTCCTGCCGAGTCGCAGACGTTCAGGTAGCTACACTATTTGGTGTGGCTCTTTTCGGTTCTGGGTGCGCTAGTAGAGTCCTCTGCGTCTTCGTCGTAAGCTGTCTCAAGTTATGAGTAAGTACTGTTTTTTAACAATGGTTTCCCCCTTACCGCCCTTGCGTAGAGTTGTACCATTTCCGGTAAATGCCTTTGGGTGTCGGCCATATTGTGGGTTGCCACTCTTCGACTCTCGGAAGGATGATCTGAGAGCGTGTTCTGTTCCTGCGGGTGAGGGTGGTGCGGATAAGTGGTGTCATAACTTCAAAATCGGTGTCGTTAGTCTGTTCTTTCTCTTCCTTTTCCGTAAGTCTGGCCTTCCGTTTCCCATTCTGACAGTGATAAACGTCTACTGTACTGTGGCGTGTACGGTTGCCTTTCGGGATTCCTGAGATCTAGACTTACCTAAATCGTCTCATCCTCCTACGTTGCAATCGTAAGCTTACAGTCGACGTAAAGAAATGTGATTGTTACTCTATAGTCTTTCCCTTACATTTTTTTTGGTTATGGAAAATTTTGTCGTGGTTTATATATATGGATCCTTTTTTGGACCGGTTCCCCCACTGAACATACAAGTCTTAATATTTAGTAATTATTTCATTTAATTTCCACTAAGTTTCTTTACCCTTCTATGGAATACGAAGACCTAACCTTCTTATAACAATTTTACCGTTGTAGGTTTCGTTAGACGTCCAAGTCAAGTTAGGGATACCTTTGTAGGTACCGTAAAAGGTGTCTCGATCTTGTTTATCATGCTTTAAAATGTTCCTTGGTACTTCTGTCTCTTAACGCTTAGGACTCCGCCCCACCCCTCCCCCTGTCACGCCCTCCGGATTGAGAGAGTGGTCTGAAGGCCGCCGTACTGTCTCGACGTCACTGGTCTCGGCACACCGTGACGACGTCTCTGTCCGCGGTCTGGTCACCCCGTCTCGCCTCCGGGCCTCTCTCCGGGGGTGCGAGTCCCCGGTAACGAGAAGTCGATGCCCCCGTTCTCGTGTTTTACCCCTTTCTGTCAGGGAAGACGTTCACCGCGGACCTTTCAACCTGTCAGTGTACAGTCAGTCGCTGGAATCGTGTGTAGGAGTGTAGTACGTTCTTTTTGGAATGGGTACGAGAGAATCCAGTCAGAGGGTTCCGTTGTCTCTGTCTTTGTGTGTTTACCCTGGACTAGTCTAAGTTTTCGAAAGCGTGTCGTTTCCTTTGGTAATTTTTTTTTTCTGTCGGATGTCTCGCCCTCTCATATGACTTAGGGTGACGATATGTCGTCTCTAACCGCGTTGTGACATTTAGTTGATATGAAGTTGTTTCTTTATTATTTTAACTTTTTACGTTCGGAGTTGGAGACGAAGTATGGTATATATTTTTTGACTAAACTCCGTCTAGTGTTTGAATTTACGTTTTATATGTTGTTATTTCGAGGATTCGCTTTTGTGTCTTCCCATAGAAGTCTGGAATCCTACCTGTTCTTAATTGTAGACAAATTCGAAATAGTAAACAATAGACCGGCGCAGGTTAGAATCGACGTCGTGCACCCTGGAATCAAGACACTGCTTCCTAGCTTGGGTCCAGGGGACGTAACCCTCGGGGCTCCCTTCAGGGTTCTTAATTCTAGAATCCAGTGCTTTGGGGGATTTATACTTTTGTCTATGTATCCCTGAGAACTTTAATTCTTTAAAGAAAAGTAGTCCTGTAATTCTTTCACTTTTCAGTAGATGACCCCCTTTCTGAGTTTTATGCTTGTACGTTGTCTTCTGGACTTGGGTTTGAATATTCCTTCAAATGTCCAGTTATTCTTTTGTCATTGAGCCCATTTTTTTTTTGGTTGAACATGTTTTCTGCGTTGTCCGTCGAGTCTCTCCTGGTTCGTTTTCGTCGATTAGAGTGACGAGTGGTCCCTCTCGTCTCGTTCCGGGGACTCGCGACGCGCGGGGGGTCCTTCCGGTCGTTCGCGTCCCCGGCCGTGCAGGTGACGTCTGGCTGCGCGTGCGGTATACGGGGTCCCGGGGCGGACGTCGTGGCAGGGCTCTCCGCTCAGGCGGCCTCCTACGTGCCGTCGGTGTTCCTGACGGTTCACAGGCGCCGTCCTTCTCCCGCACCGTGCAAGTGTTTACTTCGGGACACTCGTTTGTCTGGCGACTGTGCGTGCGCTTCCCGCGACGAGCACCCGAGGTCGGCAGACGCCGTCCTTTCGGTCCTTTGATTGGCCGTCCTCCCTCGAAAGGCCCGTGTCCTGTGTGCGACCTGGTACGACACACGAGTCTGGAATTCAGTGGGTGTGATTGGGTCCTCAAGTGGATTCCAACCATGTCAATGTACGAAATGTATGCAATACGGTTCCTTTTGTCTGTTGGTCTTTCTTATCACTTTGAAGGGGACTCTTTGTAGAGGGTCACTTTCCCAAGTAGTCCAGTCATTGTTTTCGAGGTCGGATCTCCGTAGACTCTTAAGGTTCCTCTCTCTTTTTAGGGTTTCCAGGTTCAATTCTTTGTTTGTCACTCTGCCACTGAGTCTACCCTGGCGTAGGGACACGACCGGTGGGTCGTGTGGAACCGGGTGGGAGGCACCCGTGGGTGGGGTCGGGACGGTCCGAGGATCTCCCTTCTACCCCCATGGAGTTGACCCCGAGTCGTGCAAAGGTCGCTTTGGTCTCCGCTCGGGTGTTCTCCCCGGACCCCGCGGCTGGAGGCCCCGCCCCCGTCCTCCGCACCTGGGGCTCACTCGCCCGGGTCCTCTCCCCGGACCCCGCGGCCGGAGGCCCCGCCCCCGTCCTCCGCACCTGGGGCTCACTCGCCCGGGTCCTCTCCCCGGACCCCGCGGCCCCCCGTCCTCCGTACCTGGGGCTCACTCGCCCGGGTCCTCTCCCCGGACCCCGCGGCCGGAGGCCCCGCCCCCGTTCTTTGAACCTGGGGCTCACTCGCCCGGGTCCTCTCCCCGGACCCCGCGGTCCCCCGTCCTCCGTACCTGGGACTCACTCGCTCGCCCGGGTCCTCTCCCCGGACCCCGCGGCCGGAGGCCCCGCCCCCGTCCTTCGCACCTGGGGCTCACTCGCCCGGGTCCTCTCCCCGGACCCCGCGGCCGGAGGCCCCGCCCCCGTCCTTCGCACCTGGGGCTCACTCGCCCGGGTCCTGCGTCTGCAGACAAAGAGGATGTCAAGAGAGAGAGAAGGATTCTTTCCGTGGGTTTTGGCTGGTATTTATCATTGTTGCCTTCCACTTAGGTATCTAAGGTTGGGTTGGGTGTCCGACCCCCGTCCACCGTCCCTCGCTCACGGCCTGTGGGGGTACCGTCCTGTCTCGTCGGCGCCGCCTCCTCCCCCGTTGGTTGGTGCTACTCCCGGCACGCCCTTTGGGGGGCTCGGACCCGGGCCTCCTCCACGGTTGTCTGGCTCTTTCTCCACGCGTTCAGTCAGTCGTTTGCCGGCATTTGCGACAAATGCTTCCACTTGAGTGCCGTGCTTTGCTCTCGTTTCGATTGGCTCTCGTCCTCGCAGGACGCACGCTCGCCGCGCGAGGCGGGACTCGCCGCGCGTCCGGAAGTCAGTGCGCGCCGGGGCTGCGTGGTCTTCGTCCGGTCAGTACGAAGAATCTCTTACAGACCCTCTGTCTTAGACGGGCACGGAGAGGGCGTCTTCACTGTCTTCTACGGTCGTTCCTGTGTGTCAGTCGTCCCTGAGTGGAGTCTGACGCGACTGGGGCAAGGGTCGTCGGGCGTTCGAGGCGAACTGAAGAATTTGCTTCGGCACAAATTTTAGTCTACCCCATAAAGAGAGACATAGCGACCGAATGGTAAAATGAACGTACTTATACAGACGTACTTGTGATGAGAAATGTTGACTAAACCCAGGTTACCTGTTGGACGAAACCCGAAAACCTTTATCTCGGGAAGAGATGACCCTTATTTCAAGGAGTGTACGTCTACCAGAATTTCCACCCACGTCTCTTCTTTCTAATGTCCTGTCATGGTGGATCTTCTGTCGGCCGCCCCGACCCTCACTCCGGGTTCGTGACGGGGTCGTCGCCTCCGCGCCCGGTGGGTGTCCTTCTTGAGACGAGACCTCCGTGATCCCTCGGGGATTCTGTGTCCTGACGTCCGAAGGCTGTAGCACGCACGATTGAGCCAGGTTGCGACACACGGGGTGCCCGACATCGGGCGGTCCGAGGAGACAGGTACGTGAGGAGGTCCGTACCTCACCCAACGGGACGGGAGGCGGTCCCCTAGAAGGGTTGGGTCTCGAACTTGGGGCCACAGGACAGAGGACTTAGCCGTCCACACACGGAATGGCGATCGTGGTGGACCCTTCAGGAGGTTGTGGTACCAGGCCCAAGTTAGGGACCAGTCTCCTGATTCTGGGAAGTCCGGTGCGCTACACCGGATTTATTTATGTATTTAGACACACGGGATTTAAACATCTGTGTGTCAGACATGTCCGTTTTGTTTTCCGGTTCTTTTGATCCCTCTCTAGGTGTCGGCAGTGCCTCCGACACTATGCGAGGACGTCTCTGTCCGCTGTTCGTCTCGGTCCTAGTCGCCCGAGACCCTCCTTCTGGCTGGGGTCACTGCACGTGTGTGTGCGTGGGGGACATCTGGGTTCAAGAAAAGTGTGCAGGTTTGGCTAACATTGGTTGGTCTGTTTACAACCCGGTACTTAGTTTAGTAAGTCTTCTGACTTTAGGACGTCTTATAACAGAGATTTGTGTCTTCTTAGTTCGACCCTTTACGAGTGGTCTTTGGGATTGTGTAAGACGGTGCCCAGCATTAGTCTTCGGGTGGTGGGCGGGAGAGCCATTAGTCGTTGTGTCGGCAGTTCGGGACGACCTGACCCCTCGCCGACCGGCTCCCACACGACCGGCGGTGGTAGGTGTCGTCGTCACCCGTCGGTCCGTCCAGGAGCTCTCGGTGCCTGTTCCTCTGGTCCGACGTTCCTTCCCACGAGGCACAGTGGGTCCCACGTCCACTCCCGACGCTTCGGACCGTTTTGTAGGGCAACCCTCCGTGAGCCCACGGTCGTTCAGGGACTCTCCCACGAGTGTCTCCGGATTCCGCGGGGTCGTCCCCACGGGACGGACTCACTGGTGTCGGTTGCAGCACGGATCGACACTCGCGTACCACGCAGGAGAGTTTAGTCGTTACTCTGAGGACCTGCACCACGCCACGACCTCCCAGATCTGTCGTGACAGTCCCTTCCCTAAATTTACCACGGATCTAGTCTGTCATTTCGTTCCGATATAGATAAAGTCTACAGTACTAGAGTATATATCTTCTAAGAGTATTTAGGTAGCTTTTGACAATTCATCCTAAAAGTTCCCAACGTCCAATGTTCTAGTTATGTGTTTATAGATAGTATAAAGATATGTGACCGTTGTTTGTCAGTTTTTTACTTTATTCGTTAAGGTAAATATTATCGTAGTTTTCCTACTTTATAAATTTTATTTAATCGTTTCTACTTTTTGAATATGAAACTTTTGGTGTTGTTAACAAACTTGTTTAATTCCTTCTGGATTTAGTTACCTTTCCGTGAGACGTGGTCCCCACTCCTCTGAGGCGGAACAATTGTCTCGTGGTAAGGGGTCTGAGTAGCTGTCTCCGGTGACGAGGGGCAGGGGTCTGAGTAGGAGTCTCGGGTGACGAGGGGCAGGGGTTTGAGTAGGAGTCTCGGGTGACCAGGGACAGGGGTCTGAGTAGAAGTCTCGGGTGACGAGGGACAGGGGTCTGAGTAGGAGTCTCGGGTGACGAGGGGTAGGGGTCTGAGTAGAAGTCCCCGGTGACCAGACACAGGGGTCTGAGTAGAAGTCTCGGGTGACGAGGGACAGGGGTCTGAGTAGGAGTCTCGGGTGACCAGGGACAGGGGTCTGAGTAGGAGTCTCGGGTGACCAGGGACAGGGGTCTGAGTAGAAGTCTCGGGTGACGAGGGGCAGGGGTCTGAGTAGGAGTCTCGGGTGACCAGGGACAGGGGTCTGAGTAGGAGTCTCGGGTGACCAGGGGCAGGGGTCTGAGTAGGAGTCTCGGGTGACCAGGGGCAGGGGTCTGAGTAGAAGTCTCGGGTGACCAGGGGCAGGGGTCTGAGTAGAAGTCTCGGGTGACGAGGGGCAGGGGTCTGAGTAGGAGTCTCGGGTGACGAGGGGCAGGGGTCTGAGTAGGAGTCTCGGGTGACGAGGGGCAGGGGTCTGAGTAGAAGTCCCCGGTGACCAGAGACAGGTCAAGAGTCGCCCGAGACACGTCTTTGACTGTTTGAGTTGGATTTTGAGCAGACATTTAAGTTCCCTGAGTCTTGTCCGTTATTTTGTCACAATTTTTACTTCTTGCTTAGCCCTCCTCAGTCTGAAGGACTAAAGTTTCGCACGATGATTCTACGTTGTTCGTTTGGTCACGCTACGGTCGCTCTCCCGTCTGCGCTCGGGCCTCCGCCTCCGCTCTCGGACCTCCCGCCTGCGCTCGGGCCTCCGCCTCCGCTCTCGGGTCTCGGGACGGTCCGCGGTGGAGGACTACTCCCACGGTGCCCACTCATCGGAGGAGTCGTCACCGCGACCCTTTCACCCACGGGTGTGCTTTTTCTCACGTCCACCCGGGAATGGACTTGTGGTCTGCGTTTGTGATTGAGTTCCACCGGTTTTGGAGTCGGAATCTTGATTTTAGTGTCTTGAACCTGCCTTCGTGGTCGAAGTATTTGGAGACGATACACCTGGCTTAGTCCGTTACAGACAATGATTGCTGTGTTTGCGCGCCCGCTGTGCCTCGTTCACCCGACTTGCCGGAGTTCCAATCTGGGAAGCGAAGTGTGAGTGGCAGCTGCGTGTCTTGCCCGCGTGCAATAACGTTTAGTATGTCGACTACTTTCTGAGTACATACTCTGTGTATTTCTTGAAAATGGTGAATTGTTCTTCTGCTTACCGGGTTAATTTTTGTCCGGTTCGAATCTTGTCTGTGAAGAGGGTAGACAACGCCAGACCGTGACAGTGTTTTGTGGCGCTTTCGCCAGTGTGACGTCCAGTTTCACGACAGGGGTTCGGTGAAGACACGAGTGGCTCTGACGGGCCGAAGTCTTCCGTGTCCGGGTGACCCACGACTCCGGCTTGCCTCGTCGGGGTGGCACCGACGTCGTTCGGGTCCCACGGGGGGTCCCCGGGCTGCCGACCCCGCCCCGGACGAGGGTGTCAGGGAGGGGCCGTCCGCCGTCCGCGCGACCAGCGACGTCCGACGGTGCGAGTGCGAAGCGGGGCGTCGGGCAGGGCGGGGCCTCGGGCGGGCGGGCGGGGGCGTCGGGGGCGTCGGGGGCGTCGGGGGCGTCGGGGAGGGGCGGCGGGGGCGTCCCTTTATGGCAAGACGTCGCAGACACGAGCGCTGAGGAAAGGGTCCGAGTGCACCTTCGGCGGCGGGTCCCAACCCCGAAACGGTCGTGGATCTTTGTGTCTAGTCTGCCCACTCGGTTTCGGGCCGTCTCTAGGCGCCGTTGTCCCAAAGAGTAGTGGCGACCACAATGGCCTAGTTCTTGAGTCTTCCCAGTCGTGCGTCTGGTCCTCAGGCGTCACTCACTGGGGGTCGGGTGGTGGAGGAGACGGGACGGGACCTCGGGTCTCCTCTAGTAGTGTGTCGCGGGAGGGGTCCGACGTCGCGTCCGGGTCGGGGAGTGAGTCGGGACTTCGGACCCCGGCGGGGGAGGGCACCAATGGTGCCGGTAGAGCCCCCCTCCCCCGACGCCCGAGGACCTCCCCCTCGGAACAAGCACCCCGGTCGTCAGACGTCCTCCGTGGGCGCGTACGGGTGGACGGGTGGACGTCGTCGCTAGATTCCTGGGACGAGGGTCTCGCACCGACGCCGACGTGAGTGTTCGTGAGACGGAACTTAGAGGGTGGTTGAGGTTCGGTGGGGTCCTTCAGAGTCTATGAGACGAGGCGTCCCGAAGTCCCGACCTGAAGACGGGACTATCGGAGGAGACCTCTGTCGGTCCACCTGTAGACTACCAAGTGGTCTGAAGTGTTCGGGGTCGGGACTTCGCGTTAGGAGTTTACTCGGGGTCCGGTTTCCCTCCGGGGCCCGCCGTCTCGTGTCGTCACCCCACCCTCCTCGGCGGGCTGGTCTTGGGTCGCGCGGACCGTCTCTCGTGTCGGTGGCGTGATCTGCGAGGAGGTCAGTCCCCTGTCCCGACGTGTGGCGGTCGGTGTCCCGGACACCCTCCCGGTGCACCTCCGCGTGCGCAGTCCTCCGTCTCGTCGGCCTAGAGTCCAGACTCTCCTCCGGGGGTCCTTTCGGGTGTCGGGTTCAGGACCCCGGCCGTCCGAGGAGACTCAGTAGGTACCCGCCGGTGTTTGTGTCTGCCGTCCTCTCGTTCGACCGGAAGCCGAATAGACACTGACAAGGCACACACTAGCAAATCTGTGTCCTCGGCGACGTCTGCGGTGGACGGGTCCTGGGCGTAACTCTGGACGGACGACACAGGGTCACGATGGGTTGGAAATAAAGTCTGCTTCCCTTTTTGTCGTGGCATGACAAAATTGACTTTGCTCAGACACAGAATTTATTTGGTAATGTTCTTCAGACGTAATCTCTTGTCTGTCCCTGCGTCAGATTTGGACGACTTCGGGCGGACCCAAGGTCCTCATGCCTGAGACCCCCGGAGGGAGGGTCGGTGGAGGGGACCGGACGGACAGACCTGTCTGGGCCGCTGGTCGTGCCTAGCGTGTCTCTACGGTGGTTTAGCCGCACCTTCACCAAACCCACTCGCAAGCTACGGACCGTTCCGGACGGCGGGTGGGAAGGCGCGGGGCGGGTGGGGCGGGGAGGGGAGGGGTGGAGGCCGAGAGGGACTGGGGGAGAGGTCGTCCGACAGCAGGGGGCGGGGCTGCAGAGAGGTTACGGGGGTCGTGGGCAGGACCCCGACGGGTCGGTGTAGACGAGGCCTTCGACCGAGAACTGAGCGAGAGGGGTCCATGTGAGCGTGTGTGAACGTGTGTGTGGTTGCCAGGAGAGGTTCCACGGACGCCTATCGGAGACAGGGGGTGCACGACTCCTCTGCGGTCCTGACTCTAGACCTTTCCTTCCCCGGAGGGACCCGGGCCGGTCGTCCCCTCCACTCCTCACCCCCCGTTTTGGCCGAACGGTTCACCTACGTCCAAGAAGGTGGGCTGTCTGGGGTCGGGGGCCCTTGCACCAATGTCATCCGTGTGTACGTCTCGCCGTCACCTTCCCTACCTTTCACGAGTAAGTCGCTTAGAGTCTGGTGAGTGTGGTGCCCGACCCGAGGGGACTTCACGCCTCCCTTCAGACTCGAAGTGGAGACCGGTTTTGGTGGTCGCGTACGATACGATCAGGAAGTCTCCGGGAAGTGTGACAAGGGAGATGATTTTCGTAGACTATAGAAGATATTGTTCTAGGGTATTGTCTGTTCTATGTTGGTCGATTTTGATAGTTCGTCTTCTGCGTCAAAGGTAGTGGGGACCACCCGGCTCTCGCGGGGGCACACCTGTCGTACGCATGCCGGTCATTGACGTGGGTCCCGTGGACCGGGGACCCCAACCCCAGCCGTTTCCGTTCTTCCAGGTCCTGGGCTGGCTGGGAACGCTGAGGCGTCCCCGCCTCCCCTCTGATTCCCGGGACGAGTCGGTGAGACTCGCACCTCCTGCTCGTCTTTGTTGTTGTAGGGTTCTTGTCTGTCTCTTTTCGTCGTGCGACGTGGTAGGACGTCAAGTGAGGGTCCGGGCAGGTTGTGCCTATCCGGTTCGGGAAGGATCCGGACATGAGTGATAAGTTTCACTCCCCAGGGACAGTAGCGACACTTTGAGTAAAATTCCCCTCTGCTGGCGTGCTCCAGGTCACCCGTTAAGGTCCTATCTCCCCTTTAGGTCGCCGGGGTCGGACTCGAGTCTACACCCCTACTCCGAAGATTTCGTGGGCTTTCCAGGACCCTTCAGGTGTGACTCGGGTGTGTACCCGAACAACTGCCTGTGTCTGGAGCCTACGACCACTTCTTTGTCGATTGGGCCCGTCGACGGATTTAAAGTTGGTTTCTCGAATAGGGTCGACGTCAGGACTAACACCTTTGGTGGGTCGTGCCTCGTGTGCTCCACTGGGTCCGTCGAGCTCCGTAAAGTCCTGGTTCCAGGAGAGTGGGTCCACGGAGGTCCTGTCTCGAGTCGGTGAAGGACCCTCGTCCAGGGAAGACGGGCCTGGAGTCCCCCGGGTGTCCTACCTTTGTCCCTTCGTCTTGGAAGTTTCGAGGTCCTGGTCTCGAACTGACCCTGTGCCCCGTCGACACGGACTCTCTCGTGGGGTCCCCGGCGTGCGTTCCCGGAGGAGAGCCGCAGTGTGCCGGTCGTGGAGTGGGGACCGGTCACGCTCCTGCGGCCGTGGACGTCCGTAGCGCCGGAGCCCCTGTTCGGACGTCGTCGGCTCTCGGCACTGATGCCTCGGGGACCCTCCGCGCAGGGTCTCCTCCCTCCCGTCCCGGCCCTCCCGACCTCCGTCGCGACGCGCCACGACCGCAGGTCCGGCACCGGAGGCCGTCGTCGTCGGGCCGAGGGTCCCCGGGGCGTCCCCGCGACCCGTGACAGTCAGTCTCTCGGGCCCCCTCTCAGGACGACAGGAACTCTGGAAGTCGTGACTGACGCCGTGTCCTACGACTGCCCGGGTACGGCCTTCGGGAGGGGACGGGACTCGGGGAGCCGTGTGTCCGGGGGAGGGGTCCTGAGTCTCTGGTCCGACGGGTCGAGGTCGGTCACGGAGCCGTAGGACGTGAGGGCTGTAGGTAGGGAGAGACTCGCTGCGGGTGGGGAGGGGTCGACGTGGACTTTCTGTCGGGGCTACAGGGGTCCTCGCGGGAACCCCGGTGGCGACCCCTCCGGCGTGTGTGTGTGTCTGTGTGTGTGTGTCTGTGTGTGTGTGTGAGTCTGTGTGTGTGGTGACCGAGGGGGGCACACACCACGTCTTTCGTTCTCCTTTTTCGTTGTTTTGGGTTTTGACGAATTCTAGATATTTTGACTGTTTGAAGGTCGTTCTCTTTGTTTCACTTTTTCTCTCGTCTGTGTTTTGTGGTTGTAGACTTTCCTCTTCCTCCGCGGTGATGTCCGGGGCGCCTGTGGGTCCCTTCCCCTCGTCACGGTTGTCGTCACACGCGTGCCCGTCGTTCGCTCCGGTCTGCTGGCCCGGGCCCCGGGTGTGTGAGGGGGTCCTGCCTTCTCCACCGGGTTTTTATTCGTTCCGGTCACCGACCGTTTCTTTAAGTTGGACATTGATTTGTGAAGACTGTTCGGAGGTCCGCGTCTCCTGGGTGGTTTGCCGGTCGGTTCACTCTGACTAGGACATGTGAGTGGCGGTCTTTTGTCTTCCCTTCCCCTGCGAAAGGTCGAGCGAGGGGCTCCGTGGTGTGTTTCTGCGACGTTCTTGGGCGTGTCACCGAAAGGTGTACTTGGACTTGTACTTGTGGGGGTCGGTGTGTAGTGCTCCAGAGTGCGTCGCTGTGGATGTTTCGTGTGACGGGGTGGCAGTCCACCCAGATGGGGTCCTTACGTGTCGTGCAAGTCACAAGTTTTTGGTCGGTGTGACTTTGTGGGTTCCTCCTTTTGATTCGAGTAGTGGGTCCCTGGAGTGATCACCGGGTCACCTGTTCCGAGAGTCACCTCCCCTGGGTCCAAATTGCAGACCGGTCCTTTGATCTAGAGTGATGTTGGTTTCTGGGACGCACGACGTCAGTTCTGACTTCTGGGACACGCGGTGTCGACCCTGGACCACGTCGGTCTGTCTACTTATTTCTTTTTTGGTAATTTTTTTTTGGTGTAGTGGTGGGTGGATACTATTTTTGAATTGTCGTCCGTTCCTAGTCTTTCTCTTGCACGAGTTACAACGACTATCTCTTGTCCAGAGTGTCTGGGCGTCGGTTGTAGTGCGACTCTCCCTCCCCTCAGTTACGAGGGGTGGTTCTGACCCCTCTCCGCTCGTACAGACGAGTTTTCGTTCCTCTTCTCGGTACAGACAAATGTTTGTTGTCCTAATGGACGTAGTTCTTAGGGCTCCTTGGATAGAAACATTTTTCGGGATCTTGATCATTCAAATAGCTCCAGCGTCCTGCGTCCTGCTACTCTCTTAGTTGGCATAAAGATAGAATATCGTGACTTGTCGACTTTCGACTCAAAGACTTTTTATGATAAATGTTTTCAAGACAAACCTAAAATCCAGTTACAGATTTTGTACACGTTCTCGATATACGACCTTTGATACTGTGCGCTGCTTTCTTGTTTCTCTCGGTCCACTTGTCCCTCTGGGTAGACGCGAGTCCCTAGCCTTCCGTGTCATGTCACTTCTGCACTCTCCTTTGCAGTGAGTCAGCACAGGGCGAGAGACGCATATCAGTACCTCAAGAGGTCCGGTCTTATGACCGCACCCATCGGAAAGGGAAGAGGTCCCCTAGAAGGGTTGGGTACCTGACTTAGGGCGTGACGTCCGTGTAAGCAATGGTCGACTCGGTGGTCCCTTCGGGGTTTTACAGTTTCGAGAGGTTTAAATAGCTCTCTAAATTATGTTAAGGTTAGTTTTAGGGTCATCCTAAAAAAACATTATTTGTGTTTGAATAAGATTTTAGCTTACTTACTTTTCCCTTTCCTTGATGTATGACATTCATTCGTTGAGACTTTTCCTTCGGTTTCGACCTCCTTGACGCTGCAGACCAAAGTTCTGAATGATATTTACACGTCCTCCCTTGCACGCATCTGTCTGGTTGAGTTGTTACCTTACCCTGCCTCGGGTCTCTGTCTGGGTGTGTCTGTGTCGGGTCACTGCGGGAGGTTCCCTCGTTTCCGTTAAGCTCTTTCCTGTCAGAAAGTTGTTTACCACGGCTCCCTCAAGGGACCACCGGATCACCAATCCTAAGACCCGAAAGTGACGGTTCCGGGTCCAGGTTGCGGACCGGTCCACCGCACACCGGTTTTTCTTTTTGTTGGTCTGTCGGTGACGTTTTGTGTTCGGAGTCGGATGTGGGGTGTGGAACATACTTCGAATTTGAGTTCTACCAGTATTCCGATTTATATTTCGTAATCTGTTACTTTGAATCTTCTCGTCACACAGAGCCCGAGTCCTTTAAAGAATCCTACTGTCTTTTCCATGTTAGACCTCTTCCCCTGCTGTCTCCTACTCTACCAACCTACCGTAGTGGCTGAGTTACCTGCACTCAAACTCGTTTAAGGCCCTCTACCACTCCCTGTCCCTTCGAACCTTACGACGTCAGGTACCCCAGGGTTTCTCATCTTGTGCCGAAGCGTCGACTTGTTGTCATTTCCCTTTTTTATTTTTTGCCCTGGCGTAGATTAAATTCGAAAATTAGTTTTAAAATTTGAAGACGTTTATTGGACAGATCGTTTCCTGAACCTTGATGTTATAAATTTCTTACGAGTTTTGAGTTGGACATATTTTTGTCATTCTTTTGTTGGCCGTATTTTGATGGGTGTTTTGATGGCCTTGTCTGGAAAGCCGTTCCCTCCAAATGTCGACAAAGTGTCGTGACACGGGCTCCCCTCTCGTGATCGCACCTCTCCTCCGCGGTGTTGTGCGATCCCTGCGTGCCTTTTACGTATATTTCCATGTCTGCTGGGGTTCGGGGCCGATTCGTCGAATGCTCTTACGTTTTGCCACAACGGTGTAACCTTTCAGTCAAACCGCCGAACGATGGGGCAATTTGTGTGTCGATGGTAGGCCAGGACCCACTGGCCGCAGGCACCGTCCTCGGTGGGCGGTGCAAGGGCGTCGAGAGAAGCCTAGCGGAGCCTGAGCGGCACCTTCCCGGGGCGACGCGCGTCGCGGGGCCCGCTCCGAGGTCCCAGGGCCCGACTCCCTGCCTTCGCCCAGGGGTTCCCACCGAGGCCCGGGGCCTCTTGGTCGGCGCCCGCGGCCCCTCGAGGCAGGAGTCCCGCGCCGCTGACTCAGGGCTCCGCGCCTCTAGGGACGGGGCCTCGGCGCCCCGACTCGGCTGGTGGCGCCCGACGCCCTCCGACTGCAGGAGCTGGGGGCTGTCGGCCGGGGCTCCCCGGTCCGCTGACGCCCGCCTGGAGCTGACCTCGGGCGCGGCGCGACAATGGCTCGCGAGGGCGGGCGGGGGCCGGGGCCGGGGGCCCTGGGGGTGGCCCTGCGTGGCAGGTCCCTGTGCTTGACCGGGTGCCGGCTGCTCGGCGGCGGCGACAAGAGGTGCTTGACGTGGAGCCTGTGCTACTACAACAGGAGCTCGTGGCTCGGCGTCGGCCACGTGTGCCGTAGCGGCGCGCGGCGCAGGTCGAGCTACAGCCACGGCGGCGTGGGCGCCGTGTGCGCCGGGCAGTACGGCCGCCGAGGCCCCCGGGCCGGGCGCGAGGTCCGGCGGGCGGCGGCGGCGGCGGCGGCGGCGCGGCGAGTCTGAGAGCGCTCCGGCGGCGGCGCGGCGGCGGCGGCGCGGGCGGCTAAGCATCGCCGTCTAAGCGGCGCGCGCGTGGCCTTGCCGCGGCGGGCGGCGCCGGCACGGCCCGCCCTGCCGGCGCCCGAGGACCCGGCTCCTGAGCTTGACGGCGGGGCGCGGCCCTTGCGTCGGTGGCCCGGGCCCTGAGCGTGGGTGTCCGGCGTTGCCGCCCGCGTGCCGACCTCCCCCCGCCCCGCCCCGCCCTTCCCCGCCCCGCCCCGGGCCCGCCCCGCCCTGGTGGCGAGCACCCGCCCCGGACCCGGGCGCGGCCGGCGCCACCCGCCCCGGACTACCCGTCCGCCCGCTTAGGGCCCGGCGCCCGCACCGAGCTCCACGCCCCGGACCTTTCCTCGCGAGTCCTGACCAGCCGAGTCCGGCTCCCACCTCTGGGCCGGGCCGGCGGGCGGGCCGAGCCACGGATGTCCGGCCCGGACGCGGGCACCCACGGGGGCCGGGGGGTCACGGAAGTCCGGGCCGGAGGCGGACAGCCACGGGGGCGGGCGAGACGGCCGTCCGGGGTGGAGCATTGTCAGCGAGCACGGCGGGCACGAGTGGGTGCCGTCCTTGCAAAGACAACGACAATGCAGCAGAGGTCTCCGCCAACCCAGGGGCCTTTACCCGGACTTTTCTTTACGTGTTGTGGCGCACTGGACTAGACAAAGAGTTGGTCCCTAGCTTGGGTCGGACGATGTCGCTTTCAGGTCTCGGAATTGGTGATTCGGTCGTCCCTTGAAGATTCTGGTGCAAAGAATTTTTTGAATTTGGAACTGATATTCTGATACCCTCGAGATTGATTTAGGCTTTTACGGGGCAAGGGTGAACTTTCGTCACAACATTTATGAATTTGAGAAGTACTCAGTCACACATTTAAGATACATTAGGGTCGGTATTACAGTTGTCCTAAAAGTGTATTGAGTTATTCGACTAGGATTTCAGTAGACTTATTGTGTGACGTGTTCTCGTCCGTTCTTTTAAGAATTTTTTCCTCTTTTAGGACTTTCTTTCTTTCGAGTTCTTCGCCCTTGACGGGAAGACATACACTTTTATAATATGGACCGACGTAGGTAATTCGGTGTACCACAAAATGTCCCTGTTTACCTGATTTTGGGTCTCATGTCTGTGTTGGGGTTGATAGACACCCTTAAATCCCCAGGGCCTGGTAACACCCTTTCTGTGGCAAGTTGCCACTACCTTAAGGGTAACTCTCCTCCCCTTTCTACTTAACTTGGGGTCGGAGCGTGACAAGATTTTGATTTAGGGTTCACGGTGACTTACCTCTTTCATCTTGTCCGAGGGTGTCAGACCATGTCCTCCCGACTCGTCTGAGGTCCTCTGTCACTTCCCGTCCCTTCGGTGCGTCGTCAGGTACCCCAACGGGTCTCTGTCTCGCTGTCGCAGGTCTCGGGCGCCCTTGACGTTCAAACGTCGCCCGGGGTCAGAACCCCCTCCCACCAGACTCGGGTGGGACACGTAGTCGTAGAGCGGGAGGTCCGGTAGGAGTGGTGTCCCGTACCGACGGATCGGTCGATTCGACTACCGTCCGCCCTGTCGATCAGAAACCAGCCCTTCGCGTCTCGAAGACAGAGGGTAGAGTGCGACTCCTTCGTCTCCGACGACGGCACGGCTCTGAACGGAAGCACGTCTACCTGAACGAGGAGCCCCTCCTGGGGTCTCATAAAGATGGGAGTTGTCCGAAGTGCACCGTGGAGCTAGGGGTCTTAACAGGATCCTTTAATGACGAAGCACCAGGCTAAAGTCATACAATCGGTAGTTAACAACGGATTGTTTATTGGTGTTTTCAATCGGCGAATTTTACTGTTCGATAGTAGAGTGTCTAAGACACTCGGACCCCAGACCCTCCCCGAAGTGTCCTATCAAGACCGGACCCCAGAAGTCTGTGACACCAGTGTCAAAACCGGTCCCGAAC
Source organism: Capra ibex (assembly GCA_006410555.1). Classification (NCBI taxonomy): domain Eukaryota; kingdom Metazoa; phylum Chordata; class Mammalia; order Artiodactyla; family Bovidae; genus Capra; species Capra ibex. Next base: position 58,429,405 of record SJYO01014747.1, on the reverse strand, counting down.
AGGAGACTTCTGACGCGACCTGACCCCTCCCCCCCAGACGGAGGTCCGAGGGAGTGCACTGAGAACCATCCCGGACTTGGAGAGGGTCCCCAGGGACGTCACAGGAGTGGTCCCCGGCCGCCCGAAGGGGTGTCGGTCCCCGGTCTTTGGCGTCCTGTCTTCGACGTTCCAAAACTACTGACTGGGTCGTAGTGACGTGGTCGAGGTGGACCCGCCGTTCGGGTGTGGGCTCGTCCCTCCTGAACCCTGTATAAACTTTCGTGGGGGTCGACCGGGGGACGGGGAGGGACTGTGTGTGTACCCCGGGTCTCCAGGCCCGACCGGGGCTTGAGGTTCGCCCGACGCCCGAACATTCTCTCCCGCGACCGCTCTCTCTCTGGACCCCAGGCCCCACGACTCTCGCGGAGGACAGGGTGTGTCTCCTCTTTTCTCAGGCTCCTGTCTCTCGGTCCGGTCGGGGTCTCGTCGTCGACGCGTCCTGCGACCTGCGACCCTACTGACAGAGGGAGGACGTGGACAGTGACCCATCTCACCTCCTCCTCTCCGGTGGGCCCGTGCCCCACCCCGGGGGACGGGTCGACCCGGACCTCAGTCTCGTCTCCAGAGGGTCGGGGGTGGGTCTCGGTCCGACCTGACCGGGGAGAGAGGGCGTCGGTCGGCTCTGGTACCCACGTCTACATGAGACCCCCAATCCCACCTCCCCTGCCCCCGACTCCTCTGTGGACGGAAGGACGTCCCTCAGGACCCCCCGTCCTCCGGAGAGAGGAGGGGTAGGTCACCCCTCTCCCCGTCCTCAGCAGGGACCTGGAGTGCTCCGCTCTACCCCCCGGACCCCTCCCTCGGGCGGGGAGGGTGACCGACCTCCGGACGGGTCGACGTCCTGGGGTGCACAGTACACACCTGAGACCTCCACCCCTGGACCCGCCCCGAACTACTCACAGACCCTCGCACCCCGCGAACTCCCTGGGACGCCGAACCGGTGACGGGGCACAGTCCCTGTGTTTGCCCTCGTCCGCCCGCCGACCTCTCCCCTGTCCCGGACATCCCCCGCGACGAGTGCAGGTCCCACGCCGAACCTCTCCCCTGTCCCGGACATCCCCCGCGACGCGTGCAGGTCCCACGCCGGACCTCGAGGCCCAGGGACGAGACGTCGAAGTCCCGAGTAAGGGACGCACCGAAGAGACGAACGTGGCAAAGACAACTTTTTAAGACCACAAAAACGTAAAACAACGTGAAGTTTCCGTTCCATGTTAAGAAAAAGACGACGACGACGATTCGGCGAAGTCAGCACAGGCTGAGACACGCTGGGGTATCTGCCGTCGGGTGGTCCGAGGACGCAGGGACCCTAAGAGGTCCGTTCTTGTGACCCCACCCAACGGTAAAGGAAGAGGTCACGTACTTTCACTTTTCACTTTCCCTTCAGCGAGTCAGCACAGGCTGAGAATCGCTGGGGTACCTGACGTCGGGCGGTCCGAGGAAGTAGGTATCCTAAAAGGTCCGTTCTCGTGACCTCACCCCACGGTAACGGAAGAGGCCAAGAAAAGGATTTACGAAATTTTTAAAAATTTAGAGAAGGATCCTAAGGTCAATGTGGGTACAACCTAAAAAGGACACAGGAGAAAGGGACACACAGAAATATGAACAAAAAGAGAGGAACAAGGGTAGACCCGTAAAAGATGAATGTATTAAAGGTAAAGTGATTAGGAGAGAAGACGACACACACTAGACGAAAATTTTGGTAGATAAGTCAACAGGTGTCCAGAATCATAAAAATGGAGAAAAAAGGGGGAAGGACGAAGGTTGACTCACAAAACATGAATTGTATTAAAGGTAAAGTGATTAGGAGAGAAGACGACACACACTAGACGAAAATTTTGGTAGATAAGACAATAAGTAAAGTCGATGAAATATAAAGTCAAGATCTTAAAGGTTTACTAAGAAAATGAAATCTAAAGTTAAGAGACTACTTTAAGAGGTAAAAAAAGGGTAACTAAAAGAGTTTGTATAATTAGTCTAAAATTCCAAGTAAGATTAGTAAGGTTATAACCACTGGATACCTAAATGTAGACACTAAAAAGAACCGAACGCACTTTGAAAAGACCACGTGGACCATTAAAACCTTATTTACTACTGGTGATACTTCTCTTTGGCGCTCCAAGACCCTCTACGAAAACAATAAATCTCTCTCAAAGGAATGCAGTCAGTGTACCCACCCCCGGGCATGAACTGTCTTAGGGTTCGAAATGAGGTCCGAAACATCCCGAGAGACAGAAAGACGAAGAGCCCGTGGAAGACCGTTTCCGGCAACACAGTCGAATAGTGGAGTGGTGTGACGGGACTTCGTTGAGAGCTCATAAACTGTCGTCCACCTGGCCCTTGCGAAACGACGTCCCGAACGTGGACCTGTCTGTAGAGGAGGTCGTTGTTTTGTGTTTCCTTGGCATTCCCTGACTTTTATTGACGCGCGTCCGTGTCAAGTCGGTTTAATCCCTGCTCTGCGTTTTTCCGGTCTTCGGGTGCGCGACGAAGGCTTCTCGGTCGTCGTTTTCGTCCCACAGTCCTTGTTTCCGGTCCTTGGCGTGTGTCGACGACGCACGTGTCCGAGTCGGCGAGCCGGCACAGGCTGAGGAACGTTGGGGCTCCTGCCGTCGGGCGGTCCGAGGAGACAGGTACCCTAAGAGGTCCGTTCTTGCGGAGGAGGTCCCGTAGAAGAACTGGGCCCTAGTTCGGACACAGAGGACATCGAGGATGGACCGTCCGTCTAAGAAATGCCGACTCAGTGGCCCCTTCGGGGTTCGAGGGACTGGTCCCTAGTTTAGGTTTGGGCCCGGGTGGTGTCACTTTCTCGGCTCAGGATTTGTGACCTGCGGGTCCCTTAAGGGGGTCGAAGACTCCCTTGTGCACGTAGTCCCGACTGACATTGGGACAGGTCTCCGGACCCTCCGTCCGTGCCGGAGATACGACAGGGAGTCAGAGGGAGGTCCATCGGACATAGAGGGCGTTACCTCGAACACGTGTGTAAGGCCGGACTTAAAGAACAGACCGGAGAGTAGTAAAGATAACTAATTCCTCCGGTTCTCGGGCCCACCCAGTGTGGGTACAGTGTGAAGGGGTGCACGCCGTCAGTCGTGTCCACTCTCCTGGTCCGACCCGTGCTCCGAAAGTAGTGAAGTGGACTTTTAGTGGTCGGGGTACGGACACCCGTCCCAGAGACTCAAAACCAGAGCAGGAGACGTATGGTCTCCGTTACCCCGGAGGTAGGGTCGTGGCGTGGTCCGTCCGTCACCGCTACCGTCTTGGGGCAGCGACGGACAGGACGAGTGGGGGTAGTCCAGGTGACCCCCACCCCGTCAGGTAACAAGTGACGTCGTGGGCGTACAGGGTGGAGGACCCAAGGTGGGTGGGGGCGGCCGTCTTCCCCTAGGGAACACACGGTCCAGTCGTCAGTGGACGGAGGGGCTCTAGAGAGACAAGGAAGGGCCCCTACCTCACCTGTCGTCGGACTGGGGAAACATGTCGAGGAAGGTCCGGACTCGAGACGTCGTGCGGCCAGTCGACGACTCGGCGTCCGTGGACCCTACCGGAGTCTATGCCACTCGTTTTCGTCCTCGTCCTCTCTCCGACACCGACGACGGAAGCCCCTGTCTCGGAAAGGTCCACGGCAGACGAGGTGACAACCGTCCTGGACGTGTACCCTGCACGGCTCCCCGGTCCCTCTCCTTACCGACCGTCGAGTCGTTGGATCCTCAGTGGACCGGAGTGGTCCCTTTCGTCAGTTGTACCGCGCTAAGGACGGGACCGGACCTCCCCGACCTGAGCCGTGTTTGTCTCTCAGGTTCTCGTGGCCCCGACGACGTGCGAAACCGGAGCTCTGACGGAAGCCGGTTCCGCAACGGAGGCGACTCGTGGGGTTCTGGGGGGACTTCCACAGTGTGAGTCCCAGGTCTCGCAGACTCTCTCCTCCTGCCCGACGGGGCACACCGGGGGACCTACAGGAGTGCAGAGCTTCGGAGCCAACTGGGGATACTGGAGTTATACACAGAGTTCTTCCTTTCCCGGACCTCTCCCCTGGCAGCAAGACCCATTCTCGTTAGTGTACGTTGCACTAATCTTATCGACCTGGAAAAAAAAAAATCTACTTGGACAAAAGGGTTTGGGGATCAAATGACGTTTGAAATCGTAATGCATATTTGTGTATTAGAGATTTGTGTATTAGAAGGGGTTTCTCCTTCTACGGTTGATCAATGCTAATGTCTTTTCGGGTCGGACCGGTTTTTTAGTTTATTTATTTATCTTAAAATTTTTCACTTTGTTGTTTCGCTGGGGGAAGTGCCGGACAGCCCCCGAGAGGGACCGGACGTCACGGACCTTAAAACACCCGCAGGTCTGCGAGAAGGCAAAAGGAGACACAAACAAAACGAACGACAGGACGCAGAGGGGGAGTCCTCAAAACAGGAAAGAGGGCCCTCTGGTACCCAAAGGTGCGGACCCGACCGCAAGGGAGGCGAGAAGGGTAGGTGGGATTTGGGCTCCCCAGTGGTCCAGTGAGACCAGTGGGGGACGCCGAGAGCCACCGGTCGGCCGGGGGGCGGGGGACCCGTCGTCGCCGTGTGAGGACCACGGGGTCTGCAGGGAGGCGGTGACTGTGGTTAGAGTCTTTTTGCGACACAGGGAGTTCACAGAAGAACGAGTTTCGACGTGTTTCGGGTCGTAAACCCCGGATGGAGGTGACGGGGCTGAAATAAAGAAGACGAACTTTTTATTATAACGAAAAGTCATGGTTTTAGTACAAATGATCAACACTTTGTAATATCTTTGTTTGTGTTTATTTTACGATTCCTTTGGGTCTTCAGTGAGAGTCCAATTAGGCCGGTCGTGACTACAACTCCGCCTGAGCACCCGTGCCGGTGACGACGCAGGGTTCGAAGCACTTAATAGACCCTTGCAGGTGACAACCGAAGACATACTCCCGGAACGATAAATGAAAGGAAAAGGTTGTAAATTGAGAAAAAAAAAAAAAAAAAAATTTAAAACCAGCACGACCAGAAGTGACGACCCGTGTCCGAAAGAGTCGAACGTCTCTCGCCCCTGAAAAGGGTGGCGCCGTCGCCGGGAACGATGTCTCGCGGTCGGGCCCTGTGTGTCCAAAGTCGTCAGCACCGTGTTCTGAATTGACGGGGTATCGTACGCCTCAGAAGGTCTGGTCCTTAGTTTAGACACAGGGGACGTGACTGTCCGAAGAATTGGCGACCTGGGGGTCACTTCAGGGCGGTTGTACTTTCAGAACATGACCGAATAGCACTGTGTCAAAGGTAGCACCCTTGTGTCCCTTCATAGTTTTAAGTTGACGTCTCCACGGGGAATAAGAGCCCCGGGTCTTGTTGGGGACCATTCGTCCCTCCCGAGGATCCGCAATAGGACTGGGGTCCACTCGACAGATAAGTCGATGTGTTGGACCAAAAGGTTCGTAGTGCACACGCTTGAAAGGGGTGCGCCAATGTCTACGTGCTGGCGGGTAAAGTGGCCTCGGAAATACAAGGTGCCCGACGTTTAAGGCAAACTTGGTGTCTGCGACGGTAATAAAAGGAACGTGTTAATTATGTATAAGTGGCATTTCTTTTATACTCTATTTCTCTTCGTTTTTTCGTTTCGAGTTAGTTGACTTAAGAGAGGTCTCTCTATTAAAGAATTGTGAAGTCTAAGCGAAGATTGGAAGGCACAAAGGGAACATGTAACTCTCCAGAAAATGTACATACCAGTGAATGTACATTTACATAAAAATGTACTTGCACGTAAATGTGTGCTAAACAATTGGTTTATCCTAACACAATACGTGAGAGAAAATTCGGTACAAAATTGACTGGCAAAGCGTGTCGACATACAAGGTTCCCCATCGACGCACCGCCGACTGGACTGGATCGGACCGAGACGGTGGGACCTGAACTGAGGTCCGAAGTGAGAGTCTTCGGGGCGACCGGCCCACGGGTCGTAAGTCTGAGGTGTCCAGCCTCCACTGGGCCCTCGGTGAGTGGATCCACCGGCGTCCCGTCCCGGTGAACGCTACAGGACCCGAGGACGAGGGAGGGGACCGCAGGGAGGTCTCGTCGGGGAGACCCCGTCCCGTGGGTGAAGGACGGACGTGGCTATGTCCCAGGGCTCCAGGCGAGGAAGTTGAGAGTCGTGTCTCATCCGCAGAGACACGCCCTTGAAGCCAAGGTCCCTACGGTCGGTTGGGCGGGGGTAGAAGACCTTAGAAGACCTTGTGGAAGAGACAGACGTACCGTCAGACATCCGCCTCCACCGCTAATACATGGGTCCCAGGGTGGGACCCGGATGGGATGTGTGCTGTCTGCAAGGAGAGGCCAAACGAGAAACCGAAACGACTGCCGCCTCAAACCCGAAACCTCTGTCACGGGTCGACGGTCGTTCGCTGGGGGAGCTCGGACACGAGTCTCGGGGGAGCTCAGATCTCCGACGAGACGGGATGAGCTACGAAAGAGGAAACAGCAGGTGGACCCACAGTGTCTCTGTAGTATATATACCTATATCTGCGCAAATAAATAAATAAACGTGGTCTAGAATGACGTAGAAGTGACACCGTGTCCTCGAGAATCAGCGGCACACACTTTAGATCAAGGGACTGGTCCCTAGCTTAGGGGCCTAACCTCGCACCACGGAATCGGTCACCGGGTGGTCCCTTCAGGGGTGCGACCGCAAAACGTGTCCCCTCCGAGTGTGGACTACCAGATCGTTTGTCGGAACTCCTCTCGCCAGGAGGGCGGACGAGACCGATGGCCAACGGAGAACCTGGGAACGGCTCTGTCCGCACCAAGACTGGTGCCGATAGTGTGTTCTGGGGCTTTGTGACCGATCCTCTCGTGGGGGGCGGCTTTCGGACGATCAGCACCACGGGCGTCGGAGCGGGCGGAGAGGACCCGGAAGACCCGTCGTCGGGGGTCCAAACGGGGACGGGGACGTCGACTGTGCGCTGTCCCGCCTCGTCGGTGGTTTCAGTGGGGCTGAGGGCACACTCCTCCGGGTCCTGGTACAGAGCCCGTGTTCGAGCACGAACAAGAAGGTCGACTTCAAGTCACAGTCAAAAAATTGGAGACATCGTCAGTCTCCAGAGGTCTCTGTGCCTGCTCCCCGTACACGCGGGGGTCCCTCCAAATAATACTCCTGAACCGAGGACACTACTGCCTCCGACTCTTCAGGGTACTCGACGACAAGCGTCCGACCTCTGGGTCCTTCGTCCACCACACTCAGTGGGGCGCAAGCCTCCGGACTCCTGGGACCCTGTCCTCTACCCTACTGTGGTCGAATTACGACTCCGTCCACGTCTTCCCGTTTAGGTCGGAAGGAGGTGGAAGACAAGATAGGTCTGGGAGTCACCTACCTACTCGGGGTGGGCGGGACCCCCCCCCTGGACGGGACCCCTTCGGGTGGGCGGGACCCCTCCGGGTGGGCGTGACCCCCCCGTGGACACAATGACTCTGGTGGGCAAGGTCACGCCTCGAGTGGTCTTTGGGGGAGTGTATGTGGGTCTTTGACGAATTGGACCCGTGGGCACCGGTCAGCCCACCTGTGTTTTAATGGGTATCCAGGGACGTCACTGGCAGACCCCGGACAGGTAAACGTCCCTCGTGAACTCCTTGGGGTAGGTTTCTTCTGAGGGGGGACCGTAGTACCGGGTGTGTGCATCTATGCGGAAATCTCGTCGTCCGGGGCTGGAAGGTCCGTGGTCCCTGGCTAAACGCCCTTCGTCAAAAAGGTATCTGGTCCTACTCGTCCCTACCAAAGTCCTACTGTGTCGCACGTGAGTGGCACGAGAAACAAAGACTAGATTACAACGACGACTAGACTGTCTTCCATGGTCAGGTGCCGGACCTCCAGGTGTTGGTTCGACGTCCAAGGATCGAAGACGACCTTCCGTCCGTCTACCCCAGAGAGGAGACCCCCGGGGTACAGGTCGGTGTCTGACTCTCGAGACAGGGAGACCTTCTCCTTTCCTCTCTAAGTGCCCCGAAATAGCAGACGACAAAGACCCCCACTTGTTGTTTGTGGAGGTGTAGGATGTCGGACATTGCCAGGGTCAAGACGGCTCAATATCGCGAAAAGGGTCGAGAAGAGAGTGTAAAAGAGTCCTATATTGGTTTAAGATAATTATTACTACCGTATTGAAGAAGGAGGGAGGGAGATTTTGTACTCGAGAATACTTGCAGAATTCCCGATTAGACTGGTGAAATTACCCAACGGTGCATGTACGAAAGGGTGCATGTACTACAACCGGATTTGGGACGGGGTTAACCTAGGGATACATTCGTCCGACGTGATGTAGGTTTGGTGTCTCACGAATACGTGCGAAACAACGGGTCAACACAGGTTGAAAAACACTGGGGTACCTACATCGGGTGGTCCCGGGAAACAGGTGACCTAAAACGTCCGTTCTTATGACCTCACCTAACGGTAAGGGAAGAGGTCCCCTAGAAGGGTTGGGTCCCTAGCGTGGGTCCAGAGGACGTGACGTAGATATTGGTAGACAGACTTACCAATCTATCGTAGTGTCTGAGTTACTTGTACTCAATACTCGTTTGAGACCCTCTACCTCTTCCTGTCCCTTCGGACCGTCCGACGTCAAGCACCCCACCGTTTCTCAGTCTGTGCTGACTCGCTGACTTTTTGTTGAGTCCCCTATCTATGACCCGCGGTGGGACCCAGTGCTTCGAGTCGGTCCCACCTGTCGAACACAGACTTAGAGATGGGGATACAACTTATGGTTACCGACCTCCCGGTCCCGATGGGAGCTCGACTCAGGTGGCGGGGACACCGAGAACACGGTCCATCCCCGGCAGGGTGGACGGACCTCGTTGAGTCTGTCCGGAGGGGAGGTCCCAGGGGTCGCGGCGCCGGGACGCCGCACTCCCGCGCAGAGGAACCGGGAGGACAGGAGACGGGTCGGGCGACACGTCAAGGGCAGGCTAGTGTCACTACCACGGAGACGGGGTGGTGCTGAAGGTGGGTGTCCGGACCTACCCTGTGTCCAGTGCAGTTCCCCCAAGACGGGTCTCGAACCCGTCCGGTCCCAGAACAAGGGGAGGTACTCGCCGAAGGGTCGTGGCGGGTCCCCTCTCCTCTACGGGCGGTTCGACGACAGGTCGACTCGTCCACGGACTCAGGACGTCCTCCGCGACCGACGAGTGGACTGGCCGACCTCGGCGAGGTTTCTGGTGATCCGGCTCCTCGTTCGGGCGGAGGAGGCCCAGGCGCGAGGGCCCAAACGCCGCGAGGGCCGCGTTCTTCTGCACGGCGCGCCGAGGGCGCCCTCCGGTTACGGCGCCCCAGGCGTGTGCCTCCCCTCGAAGAACGGCCGTCCCCGGCGCTCCGGAGGGTGCGGACCCCGCTAAGTAAAATTGAGTCGCCCACCCTACCGTGCCTCCGCCGACGGCCGACGATGCACTAGGGCAGAAAGGTGTAGCCCCGAAGGTCGGACGCCCGCAGGATCGGCCGGGAAACCTTTCGGCTCCGGAATTCCGCAGACTCTTGGAACCGTCCGTCCACCGCGTGACAGTCCCAGAGTCGTGTCCCCAAGTCCCACGGGAGGACCCTGGAGTCCCGAGACCTGTTGGGACAGGAGGTCGACGGAGGACTCGTTACGGTGGGGTCAGTAGGTCTCTCCAAGGAGAAATCGGTTCAAGGACAAAATGTCTTTGTCGGTAGGTTTTCCTCTCGCCACGAGGGTTGTAATCACACACACAGTCCCCGGCCCTCACACAGTCCGACGTGGTGGGGCTCCCCGCAGGAGGGTCGGCAACCCCGTGAGTGGGGTTTCAGGTCAGTAAAAGTCTATGTCCCTTACCGCTACGTACCCCGTCCAAGACTGTACCTTCACTGAGACTGGGGTTTCGCTCTACAGGTGATGAGGCGTGGTGGTGGTGGTAAAACCACAGGTATACCAGGGTGGTAAGTAGTTGTCTTTCACATTTGTCTCGGTGTCTATCTCTCGTGTGTCGCGCGGAGATCAGAGAGGGAGGGGTGGAGCGTCCTCACTTCGCAAGGGGGAGGAAGGGTCGACCTCCTGGTCCAACAGGTCTCGTGACTCCAGGGTCCTCCCGTCGAGACCTGATCTGACACACTTGGGTGGGGCCGAGGAGGGTGATCCCCGCCGTATTGACGGACACGGAGTCCCAGGGGTAGACATTTTACCTTGTTCTGTCTCGACGAACCGGGTGCTTCCCGAGTGTCACTGCGTCCCGTGTCGACCACAACTCGGGGGAGTAGACCCCAAATCAGTGGGGTTTAAAGGAGTGAACTGGGGGTCCATGTCAGGAGAGGACCCAATCTACAGTCTCGTGTGTTTCACAGTCCACCGGGGAAGCAGAGTCCGGTGACGTGGAGAACGACGGACCGTGGTGACGTCCGACTTGTGACTCCAGTCGCCCGGGGACAGGAGTGTCCCCCGACGATGCACCAGAGACCTGCAGGGGAGGGGGTGGAGCCTCCATACTCTGGGCGTCCGTGAGACGGACCGTCCTCGACGCTATATTCCGTTGTGGGTCAGTCGACCGGTCCCTGTCGGTCGGGGCGCACCGAGAGTCGACGTGGGGTGGTTTCCGCGTCCTCGTACCCCTTTGCGTCCAAGAGAACAAGAGAGACTTCACGGTGGGGCCGAAATTCGTCGGTGTCGACAAACGTCGAGGTCTCTCCCTCAGTCTCGACCTCCGCTCGAGAATGTTTCACCCCCTCGGTCGCACCCCGGGCGACGTCCTCTTTCTCGGGTGTCCCCACGACCTCCCATTTGGGGTTCCCCCCAGCCAAAGGACCCCGACCCGAACAAAGTCATCTGTTGCTAAGTGTCTGTCCTCGTCCCTCCTTTCGTCGACACGTATGACACCGATGTTTCTTCGTCTTCTCTACGGTCTTGTCGAAAAGGATTTAGAGTCGTCGTCCTAGACCACTGACTGGTCTTGGCGCCGGTTCTCCTCGCCCCTCCCCTGGGGAGGAACCCGGGGGTTTTGCTCTACGAGAAAAGCTCCTGGAAAGGACGGGAGGCGATAGGGTAACCGGGTCACCCGTCGAGACCAGCGACGGAGGAACGGACCCAGGGGCTCAAGAGACCCTCGGGGTGTGGTTCCCGGCGGAGACGAGGGTCAGTAGACAAGAGGTCACAGTAGACATTTTTGGCGTCTTTCCCGTGACGACCTATTGTCCCTCCGACTCCGTCTGTCTCCTGTGAGGTCCTCCCTAAACACCTCCTCGTGTGGCTCGGGGACCGCGGGGTCACGCGGGCGCCCGTCGTCGAGCCCCAACCCCTCCCGCTACGCCGACCGGGGGGCGTTGGGGCCACAAGGCCGAGGTGCAGGGCGGGTCCGCTAGGCGGCCCCCTCAGTCCTGCCCCCCTCCCGCGCTCCCCTGCGGCCTCCGTGTTCCGCCCAAGCGCCCCACCCGCTCGGAGGCCTCCTGTGGTCCCGGCGCCCGCGGACCGCCCACCAGGTCCGTCAGCCCCGGCTCCTGTGCCCCGTGCCGGTCCTTTCCCCCCCAGTCCCCTGCGCCCCTCGCGCACCCTCGCTCGTCTGGGCCCCTACGTATCGAGACCCCCAGCCCCTGAGCGCCTCCGGCCCCGCCCCCGACGCCCCGAGTCCCAGCGCCCTCCTGGGACCCCAGGGCGGTCGGGGAGGGACGGCGGGGGCCCCCCGCCCCGCGCCGCGAGACCCGCCCCGGACACGCGTCCGCGCCCCCGCGCGAGGGCGCCCGGCGACGCCCACCCCCCGCGGAGGACCCAGCGGCCGCCCTCCCCCGCGCGCTTGGAGTGAAGGCCACTCGGGAGGCGCCCGGCACTAACCCGTGCTCAGCCGCTCTCGCGCGCGCGGGTCGG
>SJYO01014747.1:58333387-58417357 GCA_006410555.1 Capra ibex | reverse complement strand
CCCCGCCCCGCCGGCGTCGGACCAGCGGCGGGCGCCCGGACAGGCTGCGGGCGGGCCGGCCGGGGCGGCGGGCCGTCGGTACACTGGCGCGGCGGCGGGAGGCGCGCGGACCGGTCGGGCGGGCGGGCGGCGCGCAGGCGCCGGGCCGGCGTCGGGTCCGGCGGCTCCCTCGCCGCCCCCGGCCGCGGTACCGGCTCGCCCCGGCGGACCCGGACCGGCCGCGCGGGCGGCGCGAGTTGTGCGGCCACGGGTACTTGGACAAGCGGTGGACCCTCCACCTGCCGAGGTCGGGGTCGACGCACGGGTCCATGCGGCGGGCGGGCGGCGAAACAAGGGCGCGCGTGGACGGCCGGAGACCCTGGCCGGGGGCCCCTGGAGCGCGGGCCCGGGGGCGGGCCCGGACGTGGGACCGGGCCGGAGGGCCCTGGACGTGTGGCCCGGGCGGGGCGCCCGGCACGTGGCCCGGGCAGGTGGGACCCCGGGGGCGAACCCTGGCTGGTGGGGCCCTGGGGGTGGCCCCCGGCAGGCGAGGCCCCCGGCAGGCGAGGCCCTAGGGGTGGGGCCCGGCACCGGAACCGCGGGGTGCAGCCCGCGCGCGGAAGAGACGCGCGCTCGGGTCTGCGCACCTACCCGGGACTCCAAAGCCAGGTCACGTCGGCTCCTTCGCCGCGGCCGAGAGACTCCGGGGCGCACCAGGGGGCCCGAGAGCGCCCGAGAGTGGACCGAGCGCGTGCTGGCCGTAGGAACGTGGACGGATGGCCACGCCACAGCCACCTCAACTGAATCCCACACCGCAGAGGAGAGAGGTGGCCCATGGTATGTAAAGGAAAACGCAGGCCGGTGTGACAGTGCGGACTCACCGGACCCTCAGTGAGAGCCCCGTGCGTCACACGTCTCCTGTGCGTATAGAGCCTGGCGTCGACATGACGAAGCAGAAAGCAGGAAGACTCCCAGACCCGGATGGGGAGACAGGACGACCGCCCTCACAGGCGGGAAAGACAAACGTGACACGAAACATTAAACCCCTGAAAGGACCTGTATTTGTGACGAGGAACGTAGTCCGGTAGCGGTCTCTGCGACGGGAGAAGTGAACCACCCTTCGCGGGACAGGGGTCGTCATATCGACCTCCTCCGAGTGGGTACCCCGTCGCGACACCGGTCGGGGACGAAGAGGACTGTCGACCTTCGAGACACCCAAAAAAAGGGTTAGTCACCAGGAAGGACTCCTTCGAGGGTCCGACTCCCTCTCTCTCTGCTCAGTACGGCCCCGGATCGAGACGCCACCTGTGGTCCGGTGCTACCGACGCCCGTCCGTCGGTCCTTCTCGAGAGGGACCCCTCTGGAGACCGCCCTGGTCTCCTACACCGGTACACACACACACCTCCCCCGCGCGAGACGACACCGCGGAAGTTGTCCACACGTCCCGTCCACGACCCGGGCGTCTCCACGGCCCCACGGGAGGGTTCGCGCCCCGGCGTCGAGTCCCACACCGACACGGGTCACCTTCCGACCCACGAAGGGCCGGAGACACCCGGAGACCCTCCCACCCCACAAGCGTCCTGTAGACGGACGCAGGGAGGAGAAACCCTCCAGAGTGGACGGGTCCGGACCAGAGGTGGGAGGAGAGAGGGCAGAACCGTAACCCGGGTCACAACCCAGTACGACCTTGCGGGGGGGGTGTCACAAGGAAGAGAGACGACAGTAACAGCCGTGGGGGGGGGGCGGTCTGGAGAACGAGAGGGACCCCCGTGTCTACGGGGGGAGGACCGCGCATGTATGTGGGAGGGAGGGGGGCCTTGATCCTCACGTCGGAGGACCCTGAGACTCTTCTGGTGACTCCAAAATTAGTCTCACTCCTTCCCCTCCGCCCCCCAGACCCCGTACCTCGACCAGATCCTACGGGTGGGACGACACACACACGCCCCTCCCCGCCCTATCCCCCACCCCCGATCCGTCGTGGTCCCCAGGCTCAAGGTGTCGAGACGGACCCCCCGCCACACCCCGTGCCCCCCGTCCCGTCCGTCCAACAAGACACCCATACCCCGGGTCGCCGGCATCCCACCCACCCGCGTCTCGTGGGGACGGGCAGGGTCACGCCGGGAGGGGCACCCACGACGGCCGGGGTGACAGGGGGACCTCGTCCGGAGGCCCGTCCGACGGGTGGGACGGACGAACCTCTGACCCACGTCTCCGTGGCGTGACACGCACACGAGCCGCGCGCGGGCGAGATTGGCGACACCCACGAGTGACCCGGGGTACTCCGTCGCCACGCAGAGGCGAGACAGAGTCGCGACACAGGTCGGGGGCCAACCTGACCACTACTTGGGTGAGGACCCGGAAGAGCGTGACCGTCACCGCAAACCCCCCTCGCAAACGAGCCACAATGATGGTCCTCCGAAGGGCCTCGCCGACACGGTCGAGTGGGGGTGACCGCAGGGGCAACGAGACGTAAGAACGGTCGTGACGGACCGAAAATTAGTGACGGTCAGACCACCCACACTTTACCATAACACCAAGACTAAACTTAAAGAGACTAGTAACTACATCCGGGGAACATGAAGGGGCAGTCGCTTTAAGAACGAGTAGAGAGAACGGTCAAAAAAGGAGGACGAAATAGGGGGCTGAACTCGGAGGCACCCAAAAATTCCCGGTCATTAAGGAAAAGTCGTGACACAACTTTCGTGGGAGAAGAGACGTTCCGGTACCACGGTGGGTTCCACACGGACCACAACCGGAACCAGAACAGGACACCAGACAGGAGGGACCCCGACAACCCTCTCGAGAGACGAGAGGGACCCTCGACGACGGTCCGGGTGCCCCGACGCTGTCTCCGTCCGAGCCAAAGGACGTAAAGGAACCCCCGTGTCTGACGTGGGGGACGTCACTGGGAGTCGGGACCACAGGGTGACGGGGACGGGGGCGCCCCTAGGGGACTCGTCGGAGGACGGCGTGGGCGTGGGTGGCCAGACCCCGTAAAACTTGGGAACGTGAACGGGGGATTACAAGACAGGACAACTCCAGAGTGTCCCAGTCTAGAGAGACGTCCGAATGACTCGCGAGAGCAAGGACACCGGGGAGGACAGCCACGGGAGCGGACCGAGTGGAAGGTCTTCCCCGACGTCGACCTCGCGCTCGAAACCGCAGACGCACGACCCGGGAGACGTCGGACGTCGACCCACTCACGGCCAACGGGCCCGGTACCGACGCGACACCCGGGGCGCGGGATCCGCAGCGGGTGGGCCGTAAGACACGTCCAGGACACAAGGGGACGGAAAAGTGGAAGTCGGTGAAACCTCCGACACGACCCCAAAGAGACACCCCCGCGCGGTCCGCGTATATCGCACGCCCGCGACCCACACTAGTTTGAGAGTCTCGGCCTGCAGCAGGACGAGGAAAGGGACGGCTACACCCAGAAGGTCGTAATTTGGACGGAGAGGGAGAACCTTTGTATCGTCGCACGATCGCACCACCACGGGACCAGGGGAAGGGCGTCCGTCCATCTACCCTAGTCTGAAACGGGTCCTGCAGCGTAGAGACGGACCCCAGACATTCGACGAGTAGGCGACGGGAATAGGCTGAAACTACGGTTCTATGGACGTACCCAGACACACTTCGTCCTCGACAAACAAGAGACTCGCGGGCCCGCTGCCACTCCCACGGCCAGTCCCCGGACTGAGGTCCAACGAAACCCGGTCCCCACCGAGGACTGAACCGACGAAATTACAGACGTCTTAGGGGTAGGGACGGAAAGTCAATCGAAATCTTTGTCTAGAAAGACACTTAAACAGGTAAAAAAGGGCTAAAAGTTGAACTAACCGTTTTTCAACAAGGTTTGCAAGAAAAGGATTTTCTTACGGACGCCCCGGACACCTCGAGAGGGGAAGGCCAGGGAAGGCAACCGGCACGCCCACCCGCAGGTGTGCGCCCACGTAGAGTGGTCCCCAGGTAGTCCGCACAAAAAAGTTACCTGCAAGTGTGGAAGGAAAGGCAGGTGCGAGAAACAGAGACAGTGCACGCGCACCAGGCCAGAGAAATTCCACGTGAGTGTCGAGGAGGGAAGAGGAGGAACGGAGGGCACGAACCAAAGACTAGTGAGCGCATAAGCAAACGGAAACCGGCGTGACCCGGGACCACCGGCGTGACCCGGGACCACCGGCGTGACCCGGGACCGGCGGCGCGCCCGAAGGGACCAACCCCACACGCCCCGAGGAGACGTGGAACCGCCCGCCCGCGGAGGGACGTCACCAGAGAGGACCGCGGATCACGTCCGAATCAACGGGGCGTCGTACACCGCAGGAGGGTCTGGTCTCTAGTTCCGCCACAGGGGACGTGACCATCCACCCAAGAATTGGCCTATTGGTCCCTTCAGGGAAGACATTTTGAAATTTCGACGTTTTATTCATTACAAAACTGACGTAAAGCACTCGAAAATACGCATCTCAACAACTCAAATTTCAGAAAATTTGAAAAGGCAAAGGGGAGAAACTGCGCCACCCTGTAAAGTTTCAGAGAAACACAGGTTTGGAAGAGAATAAAAGGTAGCGACTTAAACAAAGAAGAGAAAACTAACAAGGACTGAATCAACACAACACCAGTGTCTCCCACCAGTCACACTGGGGTCCAGGCATCCCACAAAGTCCTGAACGAGACCCCGAGGCAAACTTCGGTCGCAAGCACGCACAAGACGAACAGGACTTCTCCCGGCACGCAAACCGTGAACCACCACGGTGCAAACTACGGACAGGGACACCCAGTACGAGTCGAATATCACAGAAGTTCGGAACAATGGAAAGAACAGATGAACCCTTCGTCCCTTCTCAGAGGCTCGGACCTCCCCCGACAGACAAGGGGGACCTCGAGACAGAAGTCTAGCGTCGGGACACCTCAGTGTCCGGGACTCACGAGTGCCGACTGAGCCGTGGGTAACCTCGAAGAGGAGGACCCTCTGAACCACCGCCGTGGCGCGAGTCGACAGACACCCTCTACGGGCGGACGCACAGAGGGCGGAACACAGAGATTCGAAAGGACACAGGAGCGTACAACGGGCGGACGCACAGAGGGCGGAACAGAGAAATTCGAAAGGACACAGGAGCGTGGAACGGGCGGACGCACAGAGGGCGGAACACAGAGAAATTCGAAAGGACTCAGGAGAGTGCGACCGACACACGAAAAATAAACCGTGGTAGATCTAAAGTGAAAGCAAACTAGACTGTCAGAAGTAAGAAATTAGTCCTGCAAGTCAGGCAACGATAAACAGATTCAACGACCGCCAACCCAAGTACGGATGGTGACGCAAAGACAGGAAGCGTGGGAAAAAAGGATTCAAAGAGAAAAAGCAACATGGAATGACACGTGGAAGGTAAAGAATAATCAAACTTTGAACAGGGATAAAGACAGGGAAAGCACCGCTGGTACATGTAACGCACGAACGACAACACAAAGTCTCAGTTG
Source organism: Capra ibex (assembly GCA_006410555.1). Lineage (NCBI taxonomy): Eukaryota > Metazoa > Chordata > Mammalia > Artiodactyla > Bovidae > Capra > Capra ibex. The sequence goes on along the minus strand of SJYO01014747.1, from coordinate 58,411,906 downwards.
ACACTTAACAAAAGGACTTTTTGTCTCCCTGGAATCCGGTGTCACAAGACTGGACAGTGCGAGCGCAGACGCGCGAAAACAAATCTCGTAAAATCGCCGAAAAACTCGGGTATGTTCGACGGGGGCCGGACGTGTTCGGGAATCACAGACACGTCCGTGGTAGGGGGAGACTCCGGCCAGGGGGTGACCCCTCCCTGTCAGTTCGAGACCACTCCGACCCGTGAGGGTGGGGAGTCGGGTTCCGAGACGGAGGAACGGGTGGACGGGTCGACCGAGGACGAGTCATGACCCCCTGGAGGGCCGACAGGCCACACCGGGCCTACGAGCAGTGCCAGTCGCGACACGACATCTTCTCCGAGTCGTCCTTCTCCCACTCGTCCCACTGACAGCACCCGGTGTCCGACAGGAGGCCCGACAGGAGGAGCCCCGACGGGACGTAGTCCAGGTCGTGGTCGGTCCCGACTCCAAGACATTCTGTGTCTCCGAAACGGTCCGGACCCGGACGAGCCCGCCCCGGTCCGGTCGCGGGAGGGGACGGGGCTGAGAGGCCTCCCCTGTGCCCGTCGGTCACGGGCCAGAGTCCTGACTCCGACGTCTGCGGGTCCCTCCCCGGTCCTGGGACGTCGAGACTTCTGTGGGTGCCCCGAGGGCGGAGGCCCCAGAGTCCCGGGGAGTCCCTCTCGGCACCGTCCCGTCCTCCCACCCGTGCCGAGACGACGGGGTTCCTCTCAATTTCCGGTACCAGAGGGCCGAGGGTCGGGGCGGACACAGGAGCCGTTCGGGAACGTGAACCTGGAAGAACCGGACCCGGGACCCACCCCGGTCTCCGGTCGGCGCGGGTGGGAGTCCTACGAGGTCGAACCCTGTGCCTCGAGCCAGACAGAGAGCGACCCGGTCCCCGACCCACCTGTTCTGGGTCCCCGAGCCAACGAGAGGGTCCTTTACCGACTATTTCGATGTTCCTTGTGTTCCTTCCGGGTCCACTTTCGGGGTCGAGCCCCAGGGTCCGGATCCGGAACGGACAATTCACCCTAGACCCGGACGAACAGTATCAACTGGGTAGGTCCGTAGGCAGGTAGGTAGGTGGGCGGAGACGTAGGCAGGTGATGGACGGGTGGGTAAGTGGCCAGCCGAGAAAGTGGGAGGGTGGGCAGGTAGGTAGGTGGATGGGTAGGTTGGGGGTATGTGGGTCGAGAGACAGATAGGTAAACAGGTAGACGAGTGGGTAGATAGACAGACCGGTAGGTGAGTAGGTGGGTGGACAACCAGGCAGACAGGTGGGCAGGCAGGAGGACAGGTGGACAGACAGGTGGGAACGCAGGTAATGTACGAGAGAGACACGACAGACGACCGAGGTGGGAGCAGACGACTGGGAGGGAGGAGGGGTGGAGAGATCTTTCGAGGAGGACACCGGTCCAGGACCGAGAACCGTCGCCCAGGTGGAAGAGACGCTGTCGTGAAGGGGTGACGAAGTGGGTAACGGGAACCCCTGACCGGGAACTCTCCCCCGTCACCGGTCGTAACCGTCCCCCGAGGTCGGGTGGAACCGGGACCCTCCTCTCTCTGTCGGTCTTCCGGTACAGGGGATCCGCCCGGGTCTTCCACGACCTGCTCTCGTCCCCGGGTCGACGGGGAGACCCCCGGGACCTCGTCCACGGGGATCCACCCGGGTCTTCCACGACCTGCTCTCGTCCCCGGGACCTCGTCCACAGGGTGTCGTCGGTACCGGACAGGAGGACCCGAGGCGGAGGGGTCCGAGGGGAGGACGGGCCTCGAGGTTCGTCTTCGATAGCTCCCAGGGACCCACCTCCTCGAGAGAAGACTGGGAAGGGAGACGGGCGGTATGACAGGTACCAAACCCGGTGTGAACCCGAGTCCTTCCCTACCCTCTGCACTTAGACCCCCGGTTCGTCCCTCGTCCACGACCCGAAGGCGTCACCCAGGGACTCGACACGGGTCGACCTGTCTGTCCCCCACGACTCCGGTCCTCCCCGGACCCCGTCACCTCGACCCGGACCCCTTGAAGACCCGCGAACCCGCCCCTGAGGGGATCGGGAGGACCTCGACCCAGACCCGACGGTCGAAGGACGTGGACGTCCCGAGTCCGCACGTGCACACGCGCACGCGTACACACACACGCACACTCTCTCTTGCACGTATGTGCTCTCGTACACACGCACACACGCACGTGGGGACTCATGTGCACGTCTCGCCACCCACACCCCACCCCTCTCGACACGAGGCCCGCCCCCACCGGGGAAAGACAAGGCAGTCCCCGAGAGGACACGTCTCCCACCGCGCCCCGGGGCCACGGGTCGGGAGAGACTCGGAGAAGAGGTCAGGGACCAGACGTCCGAGGGGCGAGACCGACCGAGCACGGACGGCCGACGGGGATCTCCGTCGAAGGCCTTGATGTTCACTGGAGCAGTGGGGAAGGGATGGCGCCGGGGACGAGGGTCTTGGGTGGTCCGACACAGACGAAGCGTGCCAGTCGGGATCGAGCCGGGAGTGACGACACGAGTGTGGGTACACGTGTGTGTGTGTGCCCGTGTCGGCACTTCCGTACAGGTCGCGGTCCGACTCCCCTGCGGCTCCGGACCTCTCCCAACCGCGACACCGAAAGGAGCACCCTGGACGGGGGAGGGTCACACGCGTCTGGGGCTCCTCCTCGTGCCGCCGGCGTCCCTTCGCGCCTCGACGAAGTCCGCTCGTACCTCAAATAAGTTCCCGACCCCCACCCCGTGAGTCATCGTCTGGGGTAGGTGGAGACTGTACTGGTGTCTGTGCAAGTGCACCCACCCAAATGGGCGGTCCGCCAGCTACCAGAAGACCCACTTCCGGTCCCCGTCCCGGAGCACCGGGTGGTACGTCCTCTTCCACAGGGGGACGAAGGTCTGGAGCCGCAGGTGCGCATCGTGCGACCAGTGCCGCTTCCACCGCTGTGAGACCGGCCCGAGCCCGTCCCCAGGGGTTCAGTCTATGAAGAGCGCCCCGTCGAGAACTAACGGGACGTCGGTCGCGTGGTCGTGCAGGGACCCCGACTTGGGGGCGTGGTCCGTGCAGTCGCAGTGGTCGAGCAACTCCCGGTCGAGGAGGCTGCCGCCGCCGTCGTCCACCTGGACTCCGGCCTTGCACAAGTGACGTCCCGTCTCTCACCCAGTCCCCAGTCGCCAGCATGTCGCTCCTCTCGCGCGGGGACACGGGACCCGGGGGGCACGGAGTCAGAGGGAGACACTCCCCACCCGTCCCGACCTCTCCCTCCCCGTCCGAACCCCCCCCACAGAACACACACCTCACACGGGTCGGCGGGTGCACCACCAGGTCCGGGTGGATCCAGAAAGAACTACCACCACCACTCACTCGGGAGCCTCAGTCCCATCCACCGTCTCGTCCTCTTTCAGACAGGCGACAAGGTCCCCAGCCGTGTCGGGCCGTCCTGCGACCTGTGCGACATCGTCGGCGTCCTCAGCGCGAACCCGCTGGGGACCTGCCGCCAGAAGGGTGGACAGCCCGAGGTCCACTTCGACCGTGGGAGCCGCGAAAAGTCCGGTGAGTCACACGTGCACTCCGACCGCAACCTCGAGTCCTCGTCTAGGAGCTCCCGACCTCCGACGTCCCTGTCCGACCCGAGTGTCAAACTACCCTCTGTGAGGAGTCCTGTTTGACTTTCTCTCCGTCCAGTTCAGTCACTCGGGAGACGGGCGGAGGGGACCGGAGGTCGTGGTCGGGCCCGGGGAGTACCGTGGGGGTGACCCCCGAGTTGGGGGAGAACAGACTCATCTCCCGGGTGTCCTTTTACCAGGTACAACCCAACCCCACCCTCCTACCCCGGAGTGGGGTCGGACGGGAGACTGGAAATGTAAACGTCCCGTGCAGGTGCCAGAACGACCGAAACCTCTCCACGACGTGAACCGTCCAGTGCTTGAACAAAAGACCCGTGTCCGACCGACCGTTCCAGTCGACCGACGAGTACCACATGACCAAGGGCCGGTCGTGCCGCCCCTTCAAGGACTGCCTGTGTAACAGCGGTGAGACCAAGGTCCAGTGCGAGTCTCCACGGCTACCCTTCTTCGGGACCTGGTCCGTCGGCTACTGGTGGACGGGCTGACCCAGCAACAAGGGTTCCGAGTCACCCTTCTACGACCCCGACCGAAGTGAGAGACTTTGTGTCCCAAGTGACACTCTGTCGTCGGGAGACGACTGGCCTGGGGACTGTCGGGGTGTTTGTGTCCCGCTGCCGGTGGAAAGGAAATGTGTCTCTCACTCACTGACCGGGTTCCAGTGTGTCGAACATGCTCCACGGGGACCCCAGTCGTCACGGGTGGACTCAGGTCCGCTCGGTAAAGACTCGTACGGGGAGTCCCGAGACTCCTACCCCTGGTGTGTGCGAGAAGTCTGCCCCGGAGACCCAGTCCGGTGAGGGCCCACCCCCAGGACCGACTGTGTCCCGAGAGAGTGACTGGTCGACTCCGACACCCGTGACATCCTCGGAATCGACGGGAGACACACCACCCGGGTGGAACGGGAGGGGGTCCCACACCCCCTAGCACTCTTCATCTCTCGACCGATTCGTCTCTGTCGTCGGACCCGAGCTTCGACTCAGACAACCCCGAATCGAACCGACAGGACCCCGAGACCACCCCTCCCCCTTCGGACGGAAGACACAGGGCGAGGGTGAGAGACCTATCACAGAGTCAGTGTGATGGGGGGGCGGGGGCGGGGCTGCTTAGGGGGGTGGACAAGATTTGGTCGTCAACCGAAGTCACCTGATGCTCCCAAAACTCCGACCTTCGGATCATTGTTTAGTCAGGAAGTCCCGACGGGGGACCTACCGGGAATGTCTCCCGCACCCGATATGGACACAAAAGTGTCAGGGGAAGGACAGTTGTCCACTTCCGTGTCCCCTCTCAGTCTCCTCGTGGACCCCGACGTACCGGGAACACACAGGGGTCCTTTGTGCCCCACGATAGACCGACCTGTCGTCCCGAGACCCTCGCTAGGGACGAGTTGGGTGCGGAGGTCCAGTTGAGTCCGTGATCGGGTCAGTGGGTGTAAGTTGGGTCGGGTCGGGTCGGGTCGGATCTAATCAGGTAAAATTGGGTCGAGTTGGGTTGAGTCGGGTCCAGTTGAGTTAATTTTGGTAAAGTTGGGTTAAGTCGGGTTGAGTCATGTCGGGTCAATTAGAGTCGAGTCGGTTCTTCTCGGGTCAAATCTGGTTGACTCTCCCATTGTCCGTCCTTCCGGTCCCGAGAGGTCTCCTTTGTCCGACGTTCCCAGTCTGCAAAGAGGAGAGAAGTCGCCGTCCTCCTTCGTCTGGTGTCCGGAGTCTAAAAAGGGAAGAGACATGTTTGAATCTTCCTTCAAAGAAAATTTTAAGACACAGCGGTACTGCTGTAGACCAAGGTGGACTTGAATTGAAAAGAGTTTGGAACTCGATTGACTACGTAAAAAGGATACCCTTACAAAAAGAATTCGATACAATTACTTGATACATAAATGAGATATGAGACAGAAGTTCAGTCAAGGTGGATCCTGAGTCTTGGTTGGACTGTTTGGTCATATAAAATGGGTACGTCTATAACAGAATTCGATACAATAGGTCTGGTACATAAACGAACCTTTGGACGGAAAGAAATTCTAAGTACAGTTAGTAAAATACCGGACCCTACTGAGTGAAACACAGTTGCAGTAGAGTTTTACGTACGACACCCACTCCCCGGACCACGGTCAGAGACTGAAAACTCTGTAAAGGAAAGAGATTAATTGTCGGAGGACTATCCGTACATTGAATAAGGATTTCTGATCGTCCCCCCGGGAGAAAGACGGGGGAAGACTACAGATACAGTCTTCGACGGAGAGAGAGAAAATATGAAATTATTTAGAAGTAGTGTGTTTTCGAGACTCTCTAGTTCGGAGCAGTGACCGGGACCTAACTTCAGGAGATGAGACCTCCGGTTCTTAAGGTCGTAGTAAGTGCCGAGTCGTTGTTGGAAAGTTCGAGTTAGATCAAGTCAGATCAAGTCGGGTCAAGTCGGATCAAGTCGAGTCGAATGGATGGAGTCGGGTCAAGTCGGGTCGAGTCAGGTAAAATCAGATTAACTCGGGTCAAGATGGGTCAAGTCGAGTCGAACGGACCTGGTCGAGTCAAGTCGGTTCAAGTCAGGTCAAGTCGGGTCAAGTCGGGTCGAGTGGGTCGAGTCCGGTCGAGTTGGGACGAGTCGGGTTGGATCCGGTCAAGTTGGGTCAAGTCGGGTAAAGTCGAGTCAAGTGGGTCGAGTCGGGTCGAGTCGGGTCGAGTCGGGTCAAATAGGGGCGAGTCGAGTCGGATCGGATCGAATCAGGTCGAGTCGGATCAAGTCGGGTCGAGTACGTTAAGTCCGGTCGAGTTGGGACGAGTCGGTCGGATCCGGTTAAGTTAGGTCAAGTTGGGTAAAGTCGGGTCAGGTCGGGTCAAGTGGGTCGAGTGGATCGAGTCCGGTCGAGTTGGGACGAGTCGGGTCGGATCCAGTCAAGTCGGATAAAGTCGGGTCAAGTCGAGTCAAACGGGTCGAGTCGGGTCGAGTCGAGTAGAGTCGGGTCAAATCGAGTCGAGCAGAGTCGGACCAAGTCGGGTCGAGTCAGGTCGGATTGGGTCGAGTCGGGTCAAGTCGAGTCGAGTCGGGTCGAGTGGATCGAGTCCGGTCGAGTTGGGACGAGTCGGGTCGGATCCAGTCAAGTCGGATAAAGTCGGGTCAAGTCGAGTCAAGTGGGTCGTGTCGGGTCGAGTCGGGTCAAGGCGAGTCGAACAGATCGGGTCAGGTCAAGTCAGGTCAAGGTGGGTCAAGTAGAGTCGAGTGGGTTGAGTCCGGTCGAGTTGGGACGAGTCGGGTCGGATCCAGTCAAGTCGGATAAAGTCGGGTCAAGTCGAGTCAAGTGGGTCGTGTCGGGTCGAGTCGGGTCAAGGCGAGTCGAACAGATCGGGTCAGGTCAAGTCAGGTCAAGGTGGGTCAAGTAGAGTCGAGTGGGTTGAGTCCGGTCGAGTTGGGACGAGTCGGTTCGGATCCGATCAAGTCGGGTCAAGTCGGGTAAAGTTGGGTCAAGTCGAGTCAAGTGTGTCGAGTCGGGTCGAATCGGGACGAGTCGGGTCAAGTCGGATCAAGTCGAGTCGAGTGTATCAAGTCGGGTCAAGTCGGGTCGAGTCAGGTAAAATCGGATTAACTCGGGTCGAGTCGGGTCAAGTCGGGTTGAGTCGGATCAAGTCAAGTCGAGTGGATCGAGTCGGGTCAAGTCGGGTCAAGTCAAGTCGAGTCAGGTCGGATCGGGTCGAGTCGGGTCGGATCGGGTCGAGTCGGGTCAAGTCGAGTCGAGTCGGGTCGAGTGGATCGAGTCGGGTCAAGTCGGGTCGAGTCAGGTAAAATTGGATTAACTTGGGTCGAGTCGGATCAAGTCAGGTCAAGTCGGGTCAGGTCGGGTCAAGTGGGTCGAGTGGATCGAGTCCGGTCGAGTTGGGACGAGTCGGGTCGGATCCAGTCGAGTCGGATCAAGTCGGGTCAAGTCGGGTCGAGTCAGGTAAAATTGGATTAACTTGGGTCGAGTCGGGTCAAGTCGAGTCGAGTCGGGTCATGTCGAGTCGAACGGATCGGGTCGGGTCAATTCAGGTCAAGTCAGGTCAGGTCGGGTCAAGTAGAGTCGAGTGGGTTGAGTCCGGTCGAGTTGGGACGAGTCGGTTCGGATCCGATCAAGTCGGGTCAAGTCGGGTAAAGTCGGGTGAAGTCGAGTCAAGTGGGTCGAGTCGGGTCGAATCGAGACGAGTCGGGTTAAATCGGATCAAGTCAAGTCGAGTGGATCGAGTCGGGTCAAGTCGGGTTGAGTCAGGTAAAATCGGATTGACTCGAGTCGAGTCGGATCGAGTCGAGTCGAGCGAATCGGGTCGGGCCAAGTCCGGTCAGGTCGAGAGTCGAGGGTCGGGTCGAGTCGGACGACGCACGTCGTGGGACGAGACACAGACCACCCGCCGCCAGACGGAAAGAAAGACCTCGGACAGGAGACAGGAGGGTGGGGTCCTCCGGGATCTTACGGATTGATGTCTCCTCTACTGCGGGTCGTCGAAGACCCTGGGTGGACGAGTACCGACGGAATCCCGGGCACACCGACCCTCCCCGGGAACGGAAGACCGGTACATCGGGGCGAGACGTCCAGGCAGACGAATGGGCGGGACTCCGCGGCCTCACCCATCTCCGGATCCGGAACAGGTCCGGGAGGACTACCGACACATCAGAGTCGACTGGGACGGGACAAGACCCGGTAAACCCGACAACCACTCCGACTACGACACTCCCCGTCCGACCCTAGCCGACGCACTGGGGTATCTACCCCAGTGAGTGGGTGAAGGACAGGGCGGTCAACACCGGCGAACGGAGGTGCAGTACAGACCAGACACCAGACCGACACCACCCCGGTCCACACACACCGGACCTGACACCCTGGGGGTCCTTGAACTGGGAACGGACTCTGGAACACCCACGTCTCCGTCCGTGGTACCCACCCCCCCCAGTGTCGGGGTCCCCCGACAGGTACCCCGACACGACCCCCGGCTCCACCTTTCTTCGGCTCCGGTGTCACCTTCTTCGTCTCCGGTGTCATCGGTCTCAGTCCCCGGTGCCTAGTGACTCCCTCTGTACCAGGGTCTCACCTCTTCACTCCGACCTCCCCCTCCTCCGGCGTGCCCAGTCGTCTCCGACCGCGGGGCTCCCTGTCCGTGAAGTCCCACTGGGGTCGTTCGTCCGGAGGATCTGGCAGTCCCACGTCCCGCCGAACACCCCCACCCCGGAGAGGTCGGACCGATGTTGGGAAGGAGAAGGAGGCCCTCACCGCCCCAGGAACTGACCTCGACCTCGCCCCCACACCCCCAGCGGGGACAGACCTCAGACCTCAGGACACACCACCCCCACCGACCGGAGGACGGGGACGACGGAGGCGGGACAGAGGACGGGTCCTGAGAGGGTGGTCGACGGGAAGGTCGACGGGTCCGCGAACCAGAGGGACCACCGGGGTCCTCCGCCGGGGACGGACCGGAGAGACCACCGGGAGACCTCCGCCGGGGACGGACCCGTGTGTCACCCGACTCCCCAAACCAAACGTAGACAAAAGAATATTTCAAATAAACAAAAAATTGAAAACCGACACGACCCAGAAGCCAACACCACACGCCCGAGAGAGACCAACACCTGTCGTCCGCGACGAGACTGACACCACACGTCCAAGAGCGACGCCGCCGGAGAGAGGACACCTCGTGCCCGACTCAACAAGACGCCGTCCACCCCAGAAAGACCTGGTCCACAGCTAGACCACACGGGACGTGACGTTCCGCTTAAAAGTCGGTCACCTGGTGGTCCCTTCGGGACAAGGAAGTAAAGAAGTGTGTGTCTTCCAAGACCTCGTCATGTCCCTGGTTGTCAGGGGAGGGCCCTTCTTATGGCAACACCCCTCCCGCCGACCGTCCACCTCTACAACCCGGAGTCCCCCTCTGGCCGAAAAGGGACCCCGTCCCCACCCCGGCCCTCCCATCCTCCTCTACCTACCTCCTTTCCCTCGGGTCCCGCCGTACGGTCCACCCGTGTGTGTGGGACCGAACCAAATTCCTGGAGACCCCAGACAGTACTTGGGACCCAGTGGGTATCACGGTGGGTGTTCCCTGTAAAGGAGGGTCCGACGGCCGACCGGAAACCAGGTGGGGTGCGGGTGACACGGTCACCACAGACGTAGCACCTACCGACCGAGGCTCTTAGGAAGAATAACGGTCGGGAGTTCACGGGTCCCGAGACACGGAAGACCCCCAGGAACACAGGGAGTACAGGGGACCACGACAGGGGCTCTCTCGACCTCCCTGTCCGGAGTCCTACACACCAGTGTACACCGGACCACCCGTACGTCCTTCGTCTCCTTCCACCACCCCCCAACCCCCGACGGGAGAGGTCGTAGGACACGGGTGTATGTCCGTTACGATGGGATGGTTCCAGTGTCTACCCGTACCTCGAAACCCGTCTTTCTTCTCGAACCTGAACTCTGCCTACCTGCACCCCAGATATCCTAACTCTCGGTGTCCCAAACCCCCTTCCCAGACTCGGGATCACCCGTGACAACCATTCTAAGTGACTCGTGGAAACCCTCAGTCCCTGAACAAGTTACACCCAGGTCCGACCTCTCCTTTCTCGACCCTGACCTGCTCAGGAAGACCCGAAGAAGTCTTCGTCCTCCCCGGAGTCGTACCGGTTCCGGACGACCGACCGTCACTCCCAGGACCCCGGTACTATTTCTGGAGTAACGTCCCGAGTTTTGTCGTCTTTAACTTAGAGTACGAAATCTCGGTCTCCCTCTGAACCCAAACTAGGGACCCAAACCTTCTCCGGGACCTCTTCTTTTTCCAATGGGTGAGATCATAAGACCGGACCTCTTAAGGTACCTGACATATCAGGTGCCCCAGTGTTTCTCAACCTGTGTTGACTCACTGAAAGTGAACCTCGGTCTACGGACTCTAGTTCCACACCCGTCCCGAGACGGGACGGAAGGATGGAGGAGGTCGAAAGTTGGTGGGTCCGTAGGGTCCGTAACGGGACTAGAGACGGGGACAGGAGTATACTGGAGGGCGGGACTCAGACTGGAGAGGAGGAGACAGGGAACATTCCTGAGAACAGCAATCTAAATCCCGGGTGCACCTGTTAGAGTAGGATTTTAGGAAATTAGCATAGACGTTTCTGACTTATTCCAGTGTGAGTACCCAAGGTCCCGAATCCTGCACCCGTATTAAAAACCTCCCCGTAGCAAGTCACCACCCAATTACCTCTTTCTTCTCCTCCTCCCTGTCTCCCCTGGGACTCTTCGACCGTAGAACGACGACCCTCTCGTGCACGTCGTCCCAGTGACCAAGTCTCGGGTCGACCGACCGTATTGGGAAGGAGAACAGGAAGAGACGTCGGGACGAAAACCGACTCGTGAGTGGCAGGTCGGGGTGATGTCCCCAACGGACGGTGACAGGAGCCTCTCTGTGGTCCCTCGCCAGGACTTCGTCCTCGAATCAAGGGACGGGAGCGTAACCTGGACGTGTCGGACCTACATTAGGGCCTCAGGATCGATGATCTCGTGGTCCCCGACGCCTGATCTTCCTTCCCAGCGGACCGAGAACGGAATAAACTTTCGTGCTTACAAGGTTCCTCCGTTTGTGACATTTATGTCCACACTTCAAATACTAATCTCTGTGTCGTGTCGTACACCTTTCGTGCGTCTCTTCTCCGAATAAATAAGTTCCGTCTCCTTCCGTCTCTATGGTCGGACCTTTCTTTCCCACACCCGTAGGAGGGATTGTCCCTCCTCACGTCACTTCTCCAACGATTGAGAACACACAACTGGGTACAGATACAACTGAGCACACAAAACTGAGTACACATACATCTGAGTGTACACACAACTGAGTGAACATACAACTGAGTACATACATCTGAGTACCCACACAACTGAGTACACATACATCTGAGTACAAATACATCTTAGTGTACACACAACTGAGTGTACATACAATTGAACACATACAACTGAGCACATGTAACTGAGTACACATGCAACTGAGTGTACATTCATCTGAGTGTACATGTATCTGAGTGTACATACGACTGAGTGCACATACATCTGAGTGTGCATGTATCTGAGTACACACACAACTGAGTAGACACACAACTGAGTACACACACAACTGAGCACATACATCTGGGTACACATGCATCTGAGTACACACACATCTGAGTACAGACACATCTACGTACACACACAACTGAGTGTACATACATCTGAGTGTACACATAACTGAGTGAACACACAACTGAGTACACACATCTGAGTACACATGCATCTGAGTAGACATGTAACTGGGTACACATGTATCTGAGCACACACAACTGAGCACACACACAACTGAGCACATACATCTGGGTACACATGCATCTGAGCACACACAATTGAGTGTACGTACATCTGAGTGCACATGTAACTGAGTGTACATTCATCTGAGTGTAAATGTATCTGAGTGTACATACGACTGAGTGCGCATACAACTGAGTGTGCATACATCTGAGTGTACACACAACTGAGTGAACATACAACTGAGCACATACATCTGAGTGCCCATACAACTGAGTACACATACATCTGTGCAAATACATCTTAGTGTACACACAACTGAGTGTACATACAACTGAGTGCACATGTAACTGAATGCACGTGCAACTGAGTACATTCATCTGAGTGTACATTCATCTGAGTGTACATGTATCTGAGTGTACATACGACTGAGTGCACATACATCTGAGTGTGTATGTATCTGAGTACACACACAACTGAACACACACACAACTGAGCACATACATCTGGGTACACATGCATCTGAGTAGACATGTGACTGGGTACACACACATCTGGGTACACACACATCTGGGTACACACACATCTGGGTACACACACAACTGAGCACAGATACCCCGTCAAGAAGACCCAAAAAGGAGGAGACCGACTAATAGAACGGAGAAAAGGGTGTGAACTGGACAGGAGCCCGGGAGGGGTATACGTATACGTAAAAAATGACTCCTCCTAAGATCGTGTCCGATTGACCTGTAAACTGGTGTGACTAATACCCAATGTGAGAGGGAAACACTGGGACCTCCTCGAAAGGAAGTGTCCACGTCGACCCCTCTAAGGGACTGGAGTCCTCACAATCCACCCCAGAAGAACAGAGATGGACTCGTCTCGAGTCGAGGACGGTGATCAAAACGGGAACCTCAAAGTCCCTTAGTGAATGACGTGAACCGTTTGAGGTGGACGAGTCGGGTCCTGGGAGAGAGAGAATGGAGTGGGCAAAGGGAGGACTGAGACCCTTCTGCACACACCAGTCACACACCACTGTGGGTCGAGTGTCCCGACTCGGGAGCACCGGGAGTAAGACCCCAGGGGTCATCCAGAGTACCAGACCCCACGTTCAGTCTCTCTCTTCTGTCGGGTGAGACGGGAGTCCTCAGGGTCGAGTCCCCTGTCCCTCCTCCCATGGACCGGAACCGAACTCTCTCGGGACGTCCATCCCAGACCAGAGTCCGGACAGAGGACTCTGACATGCCCAGACACGTTCACGCAGTACAAGTGGACACTCCCACCTCGTGCCGTTCCCGATACCGACACCGGAACATACTCCGAGAGAGGACCAGAGTGCAAGATAAACCCAGTCTGCAAACCACAGAGACCTGTTGGAGTCTCAACGGGTTGGGACCCACAAGATGCGAGCTAGGGACGTCCGACGAACCAGATACAACCACAGGTACCCCACACCAGAGGATCGTACCTACCGCCGAGAGTCTTCCCGGAAGTGGCACTTACCAGAGAGGACAGTCGCGACTGGTACTGACTGGGAAATCCCAAACGGACGACCCTCACCCTGACAACAGACTAGAGGCATACCCCTTCCCGCCACTCAGACCCGACCTCCGGTCACCTCGTCCACACCACCTCCGACTCCGTCCCAAAGAAACCAGTAGTTTCCTACGAACTTAGTCCGGACCGACCTGTGAACCCACGAGTCCTGGGTCTCGAAAGAAGACGGACGAAGGGAGACGAGGAACGGAAGAAGGAACCCACCTCCATGGAGGGTGAAGGTACCCTGGTGTCCATGGAGGGGACTTCATACGAGTACCCTAAAAAATGAAATTACTTGAAATGAATCTTTTCAATCCCCTCTCTCCAGTCTGTTCCGGTGTCACCCCCCAAAAACCCCACCCGACGACCCGACTCACCCGACGCCACGTCCGGGGACACATCTCTCTCCAGTCTGTTCCGGTGTCGACCCCCTCCAAACCCCACCCGACGAACCGACTCACCCTCACCAAACCCTACCCGACGACCCGACTCACCCCACAAACCCCACCCGGACCCGACTCGGCCGGCACCCCGTCCGGGACACCATTACGGGGACACGACACCCTGGACGGAGGGTGAGACCTCCGGGACGGACGTCGGGACTTTTGGGGGTGTCGAGAGGGGTCTTCCCGAAGGGACGGGGGAATAAGACGTCCGGGTCGCGGACCCCCACCCGTCGTCCCTCCCACCTGTACCCCTGTCCCATCCCCACCCCCCGTCCCGGGAACCTGGACCCCGTTCCTCCCTCCTGTCTCCGACCCCTCCCTCGAGAACCGAACCAACCCGACCTGAGTCTACGACCAACCCGACCTGACCCCGAGAACTCAGAATCCACCCGAGACCTGAGACTCGTACCCCACCCGACACTCGAGGTCCGGGAGGGGCACAATACCCCCGCAAAGACAACCAGTCCTACACCAGGGGTGGCGTCCCCGGACCCTCCTCGGATCCCACCAGTCACAGGTGAGGGTCGGGTCCAGGGACCTCCGCCGTCTACGAGAGGACCCTGAAAAGGGATTCATCCCACCCACACCCTCGACTCTTGCCCGGAGGAACGACGGACACTGGAACTCCGACCCGACCTGACAGACCTGCGGACGTACGACCAGCAACTCCGGGAGTCACGAACAGACGAGGAAAGAGGAAGGGTCGCGTCGAACCGTCGGCGTCCCTACGAGTCTGTGGTCCTCCGTCACCCGCGACGCACTGTAACCACATCAGAACCCTCGGGACCCCGACGGGGACCTCCTACCGCAGGTCCTGGGTGAAGTGGACCCCCTTCCGTGCACACTCCGCCCAAGACTCGGGTCGACCCCGAGGGGAAGAGCCCCGTGGGGCGGGCCTTCACCCCGTAGGCACGGGTGGAACGTCTCCGACTGCCACCGCGGTATCGAGTGCGACTCGTCCTTCTCGTGTTACTTCTGTTCCTCCGACCAGGTCCAGAGGAGATCGAGGAGCGAGAGTCGAAGGAGACGTGTGTCCAGGAGCTCGCGGTCGAGACACCCGTCGCCACCAGTCGGGGGACCGGACCGCAGTTCCACCCCTCCTGTCCGGACCGGTGGAAATCCCTCACCTCCCTCGACCCGGACCACGGGACCAGGACCCACCGGAGGGGAGACCGGGGAGGTCGACCGGACCGGTACCCCCGCCTCCGGGGACTCGGCGTCCGTCGACACACCCCCTCAGGCCGGGGGACGGGGACAGTAGGTAGGAAGATGGGGGTCCACCAACCCCAAAACAGAGGGTGGTAAAACGTGTCGAAAGACGACTGACGACCAGTGAACGTGAGCTGAGACACCCGAGGAGTGGAGACAGGGTGGGGCTGAGGGACGAGGTGCCGTCCACCACCGGGGACCGGACCCCTCACAGGAGAAGGTAGTCGACGTACCGGGCACCGACGGATCGGGCCGAGGGACCCAGGGTATGGACGAGTCGGAGTGAGAGCAGTTGGACCCCCGGGGAGTTTCTCGTACCCCGACCGGAGGGACGGACCTCGGGAGTCCTCTTCGGACCTGGGCCCTACCGGGGACCTCAGTTGTCTAGTAGTGTTCCCCGCGGGCTCTCGACACGGGTCTGTACACCTGGAACGGGTTGGACACCCTTAGGTCTCGACGGGGGTCGGGAGACGGGCAGGACAGGGCCCCGACCCGGGGAGGAGAGGGTCGTGTCGGAGGTGAGGCCCGAGGAAAGTCCCACACCCAACACGTGCACCACGAAAGACACACACACACCGCCACGGACACACGACAGGTGTGCACGTAGGTGTATGTACAGAGACACTAACACAGGTACAGACACACGTGAGTCCACACACAGGTACACACAGTCACACACATAGACACACACAAGGGTACACAGACACGTAGGTTGACCAGTAGATACCCCACGTTGACTGTCTCTTCCCAACCGGACCCTCCGACCCTGGTGTCGTCCTTTGGTGCACCCCGTTCCCTCCCAGGTCCCAGGTCCCACTGTCCCACACCGGACCCACTCTCCCACACCGGATCTACTCTCCCACACCGGACCCACTCTCCCACTCTCCCACACCGGACCTACTCTCCCACACCGGATCTACTCTCCCACACCGGACCCACTCTTCCACACTCCCACACCGGACCCACTGTCCCACACTCCCATACCCGACTCACTCTCTCACACCGGACCCACTCTCCCACTCTCCCAGACCGAACCCACTCTCCCACTCTCCCACACCGGACCCACTCTCCCACTCTCCCACACCGGACCCACTCTCCCACACTCCCACACCGGACCTACTCTCCCACATCGGATCTACTCTCCCACACCGGACCCACTCTCCCACACCGAACCCACTCTCCCACACCGGACCCACACTCCCACACCGGACCCACTCTCCCACTCTCCCACACCGGACCTACTCTCCCACATCGGATCTACTCTCCCACACCGGATCTACTCTCCCACACCGGACCCACTGTCCCACACTCCCATACCCGACTCACTCTCTCACACCGGACCCACTCTCCCACTCTCCCAGACCGAACCCATTCTCCCACTCTCCCACACCGGACCCACTCTCCCACTCTCCCAGACCGAACCCACTCTCCCACTCTCCCACACCGGACCCACTCTCCCAGACCGAACCCACTCTCCCACTCTCCCACACCGGACCCACTCTCCCACACCGGACCCACTCTCCCACTCTCCCACATCGGACCCACACTCCCACACCGGACCCACTCTCCCACACCGGACCCACTCATCCACTCTCCCACACCGGACCCACTCTCCCACACCGGACCCACTCTCCCACACCGGATTACTCTCCCACACCGGACCCACTCTCCCACACCGGACGCACTCTCCCACACTCCCACACCGGACCCACTCTCCCACACTCCCACACAAGACCCACTCTCCCACACCGGACCCACTCTCCCACACCGGACTCACTCTCTCACAGCGGACCCACTCTCCCACTCTCCCACACCGGACCCACTCTTCCACTCTCCCACACCGGACCCACTCTCCCACCCGGAGAACACTCACACACCCTACGACGGACACCGACCGTCATCTACCCACACCTCGGAACCGTGGTCACCTATACCACCGGACTCCCACGAACCCTCACTACCCACATAGGGTCTGGCTAAGTCTCACCTCACTCCGACTCGTCGTTCTACCCCGTGACCTGCGCCTCGGGTCGGGTCGTCCTGGAGTGCCCATCCCCCATCGACCCCCCCCGTCTCTTCGTCTGGGGTGTGAGCGGGTGCACGCGTCGACCGGACGAACACGGGGCCTCCACTGTCACCTCCGCGCACGACCGCGGACACACGCCCAGATTGAACTGGGCAAAGAGATAGACCTCCCGCAGACACACTCGTCGACCTGAACCCTCGAACCCCCGAATAGACACAGGTCTCCCCGACCGTCCTCGGAGCCCACCTCCGGGGGGTGGACCCCCAGACTCTGGGGGTCTTTTCCGACTCCGGAGACACCAGGGAGGGGATCCTGGCGGGAGACCGAGAATCTTGAACGACTCACCCGTCTTAAGTATCACCCCATCTCCCTCCCGGAGCTGTACCTCTCACTACGACCTGTCTCGGGACGGAGTCGGGACAGACGGACGGCTCGGAAGGGAAAGAGACACGGCCCTGTAGGGGGAGCTGGGACTGGGTGTCGGGTACTCGGGGTTCTTGTCCGTACGGGTCCCGAGACTCGTCCGTGGTCTCACAAATAACTGCCACCTGTCTTCCAGGGTGACCGGGGAGGGGACGGGGCCCTCTCCCCGCCCACCCTCCCGCCCGTAATAAATGGCGACAATTACTTGTGGCTAAAGAGGTCCCAGGATCAGAACCCGTCACGGAGCACCTAGTGAACCGTCCACTTGAGTAGCAGGTAGAAGGTCGACCGGAACCCCTGGCGGTCCGCCGACATCCGCTTCTTCCGCTCCGACAACAACAGCCGGGACAGCCCGACACACCACCACACGACCGGAAGGGCGTAGCCAAAGAACAATGCGTCGGTGACGTGTCTCTACAGGAACCCCTTCTTAAAGACCTAGTCCGTCCACTCCCACTCGAGGAGGACTAAGAGGTCGAGGAAAGACAGACCGGTCTTGTGCATCTGGAACCCCCGGTGTGCGAACGGACGCCTGTCCACACACCAATCGGTCCGAAGAGAGTCCTCCGGGTGGATGGAGGGGAGTCGGACGGTGAGTGGTTGTAGGAACCTCTACCTAGAGACCTATAGGAACCCGTCCAGCGGCACCGAGTGAAACGTCATCATCCAGAGCGGAAGTTGGGTCAGTTACTGCAGGTGGCCGTCCCACCTGCACTGCCACTAGCAGGGCAACTTGACTACGAACTACAGCTGCCCCAGACGCACGTGTCCAAAGGGCAAACGGGAGCTGGTCCAGTCCGAGTTCAATAAGCACGACCGGTCCAGGTGTTGGTCCGTCCACTAGAACCCGCTGAACAACTGCATGTCGAGCTCCCCCCACCCACCCTAGTCCATCCACGAGTGCGGCGCCCCGAGCCTGAGCCGACACACGCTCTCCCCGGGCACACTCCAACTGGTGGGAGGAGGGACTCGGGGGCCACAGACTCACAACCGCTTCCACTCCCGGTATGGACACGTGGACGCCCGCACCAACAGCTTCAACTTCGGCATTATCAACTGGGCCGTCCACATCCAAAAAAGCCTGTGGGTGACCGGGACACACTACAACTGAAGCGACATCCACCACCAGTCTAACGGGAGGACATAGAGCCCCGGCCCGACACGTATGTCAAGAAACCTGAGCACGGGCAGGTGGTCGGTCCACTGGAACTAGAACGGACCCCACATCGGCCTCTAGGCCGTGTCCTCGACCTACCACCACACCCACAGCGGCGACCCCAGTGTCCTCCTCATCTTCTCGGAGTGGCTCCCCAGCGACTTCAAGAACCGCGTGAGACCCCCGTCTCCTCCGTCCGCACCCCGACCAGAGGGCCTCTGGGGGTCGGAGAGGAGGGACGAGGAGGGCGGACCGACCGGGCGGGGGGTGAGGGTCGACGGGGTCGGGACCGAGTGGTCACGACTGCCAGAAGTACCGTCACCACAATCAGAGTCGCACCTTTTGTGACGTCCACTTGACGAACCCGACGAGCGGGCTCTGCCAGTCGACCGACCACCACTGCATCTCTGACCTCAAGCGGTAAACCTACGATCCCTTCCAGTCCCACGAGGGCAGGTCCCCGTGACACAGGGTCCAGTGTCGGTGACTGGGACCCTTCATCAGGAACTGGTCCGTCGGGTCCCGGTGTCTCCAAAGAAAATACGTTGTCCAGGAGTTCCCCATCTACCTACCTACGACCGACCTCTGACACCCCTGTCCTGGTCCAGTCGCGACCAGAGTCCTGACAGTGGGTATACACGGTCAGACTGACGAGTGGGCCCCACCCGACACCTCGACTCCACCCCACCAGACCGAGTCCCTTGTGACCCTGAGACGAGGTCGGAACTCCCTGTCTACCGAAGAAGACCCAGGAAAAGAGTGGAGGACTGGGGAGGTCCCTGGGGAGGTCGCTCGTCGAGACGAGGTGGAGGACTGGAGAGGTCCCTGGAAAGGTCACTCGTCGAGACGAGGTGGAGGACTGGGGAGGTCCCTGGGGAGGTCGCTCGTCGAGACGAGGTGGAGGACTGGGGAGGTCCCTGGGGTGGTCACTCGTCACTGTCAGTGACGGAAACCGGACTCACGGACCTGTGTCCTGTGAACTCACCTCCACGGTTGGGTGGAGGACCTCCACCCACGAGTCTCGGGTACTGGGGACAGTCACGGACCCCTGGCCTCTCTGGAGGTCCTCTATGGTCCGACAAGAAGACGGGGATGAGTCTGGGGATAACCTCTAATCCCTGGGACTCTTGGGGTCGTTGGTGCTCAAACAGGGGAGACGGGTGGGAATCGGAACCGGACCCAGTCTCTGAGGGTCCTTAGTGGTCCGACGAAGGGGTGGGGGTTGGGATTGAGTTTAGGGGGACCCCTAGGTTTCCGGGGGGTGAAGGGTCTTTAGTGGGGTCAGCAACACCCGTAGGACACCCACCTATGTGGACGACGGGAGACCCGGGACGAGGGACGTCGGTCACCTAATCGGGAAGTCCAGGGACTCGACAAGGTAGTGCCGACGGGGGAGTGGGGTAAGAAGGGGACTTGTCGGGTCCGGGGGACCTTAAGGTTGATGTCAGGGAAACTCTCTCCTACTTCTAGGGAGTTCCGGGAAGAGTCGGGGGAGACTTCGCGGGGGGTGTCCGAGTCGGGTCAAGTAAGTCGAGTCGGATAAGTCGGGACAAGTAGGGTCAAGTCGGGTTAAGTTGGGACAAGTAGGGTCAAGTCGGGTTAAGTCGGGACACGTAGGGTCAAGTCGGGTTAAGTTGGGACAAGTAGGGTCAAGTCGGGTCAAGTTGGGACAAGTAGGGTCAAGTCGGGTCGAATTGAGTCAGATCAAGTCGGGTCGAGTTGGGTAAAGTCGGGTCGATTCGGGGCAACTAAGGACAAGTGGGGTCAAGTCGAGTCGAGTCGGGTCAAGTCGGGTTGAGTCGGGTCAAATCGGGTCGAGTCGAGTTGAGTCAGGTCAAGTCGGACAAGTCCGGTAAAGTCGGGTCGAGCTGTGATAAGTCGGGTCGAGTCGAGTCGAGTTGAGTTGAGTTGGTTCGGGTCGAGTCGGGACAAGTGGGGTCGAGTCGGGACAAGGAGGGTTAAGTCGAGACAAATCGAGTCAAGTCGAGTCTATTCGGGTTGAGTCAGATCAAGTCGGGTCGATTCGGGTCGAGTTGAGTCAAGTCGGGTTTAATCGGGTTGAATCGGGTCAAGGCAAGTCGAGTCGGGTCAAATCGGTTCAAGTCGGGTCGAGTTGGGTCGATTCGAGTCAAGTCGGGTCGAGTCGAGTCGAGTCCAGTCGGGTCGAGTTGAGTCAGTTCGGGTCAAGTTGAGTTGGTTCGGTTCGAGTCGTGTCAAGTCAGGTCAAGTCAGTCAAGTCTGGTCACGTCGAGTCCGGTCGAGTAGGGACAAGTCAGACAAGTCGAACCGAGTCAGATCAAGTCGGCAGGAGTCGGAATAAGTCGGGACAAGTAGGGTCGAGTCGAGATAAGTCGAGTCGAGTTGGGTCAAGTTGGGTCGAGTCGGGTCAAATTGAGTCGAGTCGGGTCGGGGAAAGTCGGGTCGAATCGGACCAAGTCGGGGCAAGTCGAATCAAGTCGGGACAAGTTCGGTCAAGTCAAGTCGAGTTGGGAAAAGGTGGGTAGAGTCGGGTCAAGTCGGGGTGAGTTTGACCAAGTCGGGATAAGTTCGGTCAAGTCAGGTCAAGTCGGGTCGAGTCGGGACAAGTCGGGTGGTCGGGTCTATCCAGACCCGACGGGTAGAATGGGTGGATCGGTAAGATCAAACCGACATGAGTCGACTCGGGTCAAAGAAGACTGAGTCGGGTTAAGTCAGGTCGACTCAGGTCAGTTCAGGTCCAGGTGGATCAAGTCGAATCGTGTCGGGTCAAGTCGGTTGGGTCCTGTCGACTGAGGACTCGAGACGAGTCGACCTGGTCGGACCAGATCCTGTCGGTTCTATCCGATGGGACCGGGGAAATCCTGCCGTAGAGAGGTTCGGTGGACCGAGTCAGGTGGGTCAAATTGGGACCTAGTGGAACTGAGGTTCGTCGGGTCGAGGGAAGTCGAGTCACGTGTCAGGGTGCACCGACTCCTGTCGGGTATACCGGTCACTCCGGGTCGACTCCGACCCTACCAAGCAGAGGGAGGAACATCGAGGTAGGTGATTCGGCGTGAACCGGGTCTCCTCGGGACGGACCTGATGGACCCAGTCCCGCCGAGTCCGACCTTCTATACCCGCGTCGTGAGGACGAGACGACGGACCGTACACCTGACTGGGGCCGTCGAAAGCTAGGACCCGACCGGTGGTGACAGGACCGACCGACACCTGTCTAAGTGCGAGTCGGGTGAAAGGTGCGGGACACACACCAGGGACGGGACCGGGACTGGACAGACTCTTAGAGCTGGGGAAACAGAAGAGGTCCAGCCGAAGCTCGTAAAAGAGGGAAAGGACACAGGGGTACGCCCCTCACCTGTCACCTCTCTGTTCGTCACTGGACCTCCGGCGTAAGGGTACCGTCCGTCAAGTCCATAGAAGGGGGTCGTCCCAGACCCACCGAGGTTCTTGACCCCGCGGGCTCCACGACCCAGGAGGCAGTACACAGGTACCGACTACACCGGGCAGACCGGTCACCACCGGTAGACGTCCTAGGGTCCTATCCGAGGACCCACTCCACTTAGCAATTCTGAGTAACGACTATAAAAATGTAGGTCTACCATCCCGGACCCGCCCCTAAACCCCTCGAGACGGAGTGACGAGAGTCGATTTTTACCCAACCCTTGGGGGCCTCCGGAGTCGTCGGGACCTTGAAGGGAAGAGAGAGACAAGAACCCTTCAGCTGACTCACTACCGCCCAGGGTCCGGTCCGAGGAGAAACACCGGAGTGGGGGACCGGAGACGACGACCGAGCACCGGAGAGAGGAGTTACGGTGGTCGACGGAACCACTCGGGAACCGTACGTGACACCAGCACACTATCGGTCCTTCCCTGTCCCGTCACCCGTGATGGTGGTGACAGGGGCTCCGGTGGGACACTCGCTCTCCAGCTCCGGACCACCGGGGTCTCGGACGCCACCTAGGACCCCGATGGGCTCCCGTGTGACGGTCCTCCTCGTCCGACCTCAGACCGGGGGACCCCACCGGGACGGACTCACACGCCCCGACACTCAGGTCGACCCACATCCATCCCCTCGCTGTCGGACGGACCGGACCCCTTCCGACCTGTGCTCGAAGGGACCTCGGACCCCACCTGGCACGGGGGACCCGACGGTAACAGGTGGCTCCCACACTCCTGTCGCCACTGGACACTGGACACCCCGTCGACCAGGGGGTGTCTACGAGTGGTTACACCGAGACGACCACTACCGACTCACAGTCGGAACGGAGGGACGGTACCCGGACCCGATGGCCTGGGACAGGGGACCTGGGTCCTGCACGACCCGACCTCCAGACGCACGGTCTCCGGAACAGTCCGGACCAGGGGAACCTCCCGTCTTCTGGGGTCGCCCCGTCGACCTACGGACCCCACCTGGGTCACGTGTCTCGACCCCGGGGCTCCTGGGGTCTTGTCTAACAAGACCGGACACGGTGGGGAGGGGGGAACCGGGGTCCCTGTCTACCACGTACCCTCCACCTGCCCTCCTGTGACTCAAGGGACCTTCCTGGGTCCCAAGAGTCTCTTTGGTGTCCCTCCCGTCTCGGGGTGACCCCTCGGAGGGCGGTCCACCACAGTCCGGGACGTCGGAAGTGACACACTCACCCCGACCCCGAACCGGACAGACGGACCCGGATGGGACCGTAGGGAAACGAGTAAGAGAGGACGACACCCGTGAGTCCCGTCTCCGGAACCACGGGTCGGTTATATATACAAATAGACCGACACGACCCCGAATCAACACCGTACACCTTCGATCAAGAGACCGGTCCCTAGCTTGGGTCCGGGGGACTTAACCCTCGTACCTCAGCATTGGCCCCCCGGTCGTCGTTTCAAGGGGGAACGATCAAAAGTTGAACACTATTCGAAGAGGACCAATTAGGGAACCGACAATTACGACGAATAACTTAGGAAAAGCAACTTGTCTTTAATAACTAAAGATGTACTGGTTAACTAACCAATAAATGGGAGGTCGAACGTGAAAGCCCCGACGACACACTCGAAGGACCCGGACGGCATTGTTTCCGGTATATCAACCACCGAATTTTGGTTTCTTTACCTGGGAGTGCAAGACCCTCAGACTTGAGAGGTCTTCCGAGGTCCCTTCCTCGGGAGGACGGAGAAAGTCACGGACCACCGTAGGTCAGAACCGGAGGTAGACGTGTGCCGGTAGACTGGAAACACAGTCGAGGAGGACAAAATTCGGCAACCTGAACTACACGAAGACTTTAGATCACACTTGATTGGAGTTCCAGGAATTCGTTTACTGTAAACGTCTCTGGAGTATAGGTCTGTTCCAGGGTAACACCTCACGACCCCCGTGCGTGTGCCGTGGTCCCTCTACGACGGAGATGAGAAACGGTCGGAACCGGTCAGGAAAGGAAGGTCGAAAGTTCGACCGGAAAGACTACATTCACAACCTAAGGTCGTCCGAGGGGGTGGTGGGTGAGTGGAGCGTTGACGACACCTCATCTTTACGTCCAACTTAAAGAGGTACCTTCTTCGGTCAAAGACGCCAGTGGAGTCTTCGAAAGGACGACGGGTTGTCACGGTGCGAGTGACATCAGGTTCGAGGCTCCGTGCCGGTCCGACAAAGACTCACAAGAGGATTAGGAACCCAGACGAGTAAACACCCACTCTGGTAGTAAAAGTCACTGCCAATCCCCATACACGATTGTGACTCCGCCTGTCAGAGGGGGTTTGGGAGGTAAGAAACGAAATACAAAGTTTTACCAGATTCGACATTTACCTAGGGTGGTTGGGTGGTTGGGTGGTTGGGTGGTTGGTTGGTTGAGTCGACCCTAAAACTAAACCGTATGTGACATAGAGAATCAGACTTCGGCAGGGAAAGAACTGACCACATAAAGAGGTCGGTGAGTCTAAAGAAAGTACGGGAACTCACCTTAGACTGAAAAGGGAATTTTCTGGACCCTGAAAGAAAAGGCCAAGAGGGAACTCGACGGCACCGAACACGACAGAAAAGCTAGCGTCAAAGATCATCCGAAACGACTGCACCTTTTCGCACTGACGAGAACCATTTGACCAGCACGTATCCTTAACGCGACCAAAAGGACAGTCAAGATTGTCAAACGTCTAACACAACCGAAAAGGAACCTTTACTCGTATAGTAGACGCTTATTATGGATAAAGTGTAGAAAGGAAAGTTAGCTTTGTCGGGACAAAGAAAAAAGAACAGTACATGGTAACCGGTCCTGGAGGTTATTAGATAATTTACTGCTAGAAAGTTTGACAAAGCTGGTGTCAGGAACAAAGTGTAAAATTAAATTAAGTGTACGTATGTAATAAATACTTTCTTATCACTTTTACAATCAACGAGTCAACACAGGTTGAGAAACGTTGGGACAACCGACATCGGACGGTCCAAGGAGACAGGTACCTTAAGAGGTCCGTTATTATGACCTCACCCAACGGTAAAGGAAGAGGCCCCCCTAGAAGGGGTGGGTCCCTAACTTGGTTCCAGGGGACGTGACGTCGATCAAAGAAATGACAAACTCAGTGGTCCATTCGGGTTGTAATAAATATATATTGTATATAATACATATAAATAAATACATTGACTTTGTTTTCAAAGTGCTTTTATAAATCAGAACATATGTTACGTATCTAAAAAGAGTAAAAGAAATAAATAATGCTTTCCAAAAAATAAATTTTTGGAAATAATACTTTGGTATATTTCCAAAAAGTGAGAAAGAAATAATTTTTTCCATCGAGAGACTAAACTAAAGTGACAGGTGTTTATCAGTCCAGTGTACACACTTTTCGTGACGTGTTACCATACCGTCCTCCCTGCGCGTATGAACGCAGTAGAGACAACGGGATTACCAGGTCCCCGCTCACTGCTCTTACTTCTGTCCTATGCTTTAGACCACGTTACCCAGTCCCCTGGACGTCGGCGATGACCTGACCGTACGTCTCGTGTGAGACTCAGGTCGAAAATAAGGACTAACGTCTGGTGTTCTGAAAGAGTTTGGGATAGAAAGAGTTCTGTGCACGACACAATTAGTACTTGAGGACTTACAGGACCTGCTGTGACTACGTCAGGTCCAGAAGAACAAATGTGGGGTCCGGTAAGAGAAGGCCAGATCAGAGCCCTTGTTAACCGTTCCAGTGTCCGTCGCAAGTGTGGGCCGCGGCTGGGTCACAAGGTTCCAGGTACAAAAGTACTACGGTCAGTATGAGGGAGGCCCAGACCGGAACCCCAAACTTTCAATTGGTAATTGTGTCAAAGAATTATAGACGACAAAAAGGTCTAGGACAAAGACACCCTAAAGAGTTCCGACACTTTCATGTAATAATCCCTAAGGGTGATGTGCCGAGGTCAGAGTGCCCTTACCGAGATTTGGACAGACAGTTTACATAAGGAAGAAAGAATGCAAGAAGACCCAGCTATTCATGAAGAATCGGAAGGTAAGATCAGGGGAACAACTGAAAAATCTACTCAGAGAAACGTAATGCCAAAAGCACTGATATATGACACGTAAGGCTTGAGTGGTGTCGCTTGAATCTAATTTATAAACGATGGAGTGTATTCAGTAATCTAGACACTTTTGAAACCAAAGTAAATACCTGAGTAGGAGACACGATAGCAGTACATGTGACGCAGGTATGTATAATTTTGGGGGTATTGTGTGACAACCACTAAAAATTTGTTAGTTAATAGAAAAGTTCTTTGCTTCTCTTCTTTCTATTAAAAAACGTGAACGTAGACATGGTAGAGACTTCGAGGAGAAAGACAGGACATCCAGACTCAAAAGTCAACCACAGTAAAGGAAAGTCGTGTTTCAAAGAGACAATCGGAAAGGAAATGACGTCCGGAGAACCTTTACGCGAAGGAGTCCGGGACACACAGAAATTTACAGATAGTATGTGAGTATGAGTAAAACGTTACCATAAAAGGGACCTACGTCTTAAGACCGACTTTGAGGGGCAAGGTGACCGAGGACCAGTGGCGAAGAGGGACACTCTTCGGTCTGCACTGAACGAAGGACATGTAAGCACAGTAAAGAGACTGACGAGAGTTCCGTGGGAGAAGTAGAGACCAACAGTAGTCAGACTCGTTATACGGAGGTGTACCGTGTAGTATAACATGAACGACAATCCTTGACCGACTCGAAGAATTTAGACACTTAACTATGAAACCGGTGTAACCCTTGGAAAAGGGCGGGGCAAGATAGCGAACAGGGAAAGATCCCGAGGTAGGTCAAAATGCACAAAAGTTCACAAAGTGTCACAGGACGTCCTGTGACTCAGAGAAAAGAAATAAAAGGGGTTATAAAAAGAAACACAAGAAACTTAACCTAATTTTTGTAAAATAACTATATATTTCATGTCTAAGTTACACATAGATATATAATACATTTTACATAAAATACATACATTGTGTAATCTTATAGATATTGTTTATATCTTATAGAGATATAACTTTACGTCAAAAGACTGGAAAGAAAATCGCAGAAGTTAGACGACACTTCGAGTAGTTCACTGAATTGTTTAAGTCTTAACATGAAGATCAAGATCTTAAAACTAAACCAAGAACATTTATCAGACTTGTAAAAGACATCTCTAATAGACGAGGTAACTGTTGGAACATAGAACTGACACCCAACGTAAAAGAACAAAGAAACGTGTTCGTCACTGAAAACTCACACGCGAACCACGACGTCTAGCTTGCATTGTTTCCGCTACCTGACACGCGAGAAGGAGTCTGTTCCTGACTAAAAGACAACCCTCCGTCAATCGAGGTCAGACAGACGAGACCGTGGCAAGGACATAAACCGCCATCGAGTCCAGCGGAGTCGGGAAAACTCGAGGACGACCACGGAGGAGGTCCGGGAAACCTCAAAGGGGTGTGTACGCGTCCCTTCCCCGGTCGACTCTAGACCCGTCTCACGCGACGTCCCGACCCCGAGGGAAAGACACCGAGGGAGGAAAAGACCTGAGGAGAGGAGTTCGGGGTCGACGGGAACGCACGTCGGAACGTAGGACACTACGCTGCGACACGACTGACGCCAAGGACGATTACAGGATCGGTGTGGACCACGGACCGGTGTCCATGGAGGAGTCTGATTGGAAAGTCTCCCAGAGGTCACAGAAAGCCCGTAAGGGGTCACGGAAGTCTAGGAAAAAGTCTATCGAAAAAAAGGAGGGTGCCGAATATTAATAATAAACGTTCCCCAATCAGACCCGGTCCGACGGGGTGGACACGACCTCAGTCTTGATGAAAGAGACTACACCCAAGAGTGAAAGTAAAGGGACCATTGGTCGTACAAAGGAAAGTTTGCAAACTCCCGACAAACCTGTAGAAAACACTTTGGAGACAACTTAAGAGAACTGGTGAAGAGACGGTCTCACAAACTAAAAGACTAACCAAACGTCCTCGAAAGAGAGATAAGACCTAGACAAAGACAACACGTACAATCATCCTCCTTGACACTCTCTGAACCGTTACCCGGTTTCCCGGCGAAGAACACTAGAGACACCTTTCGTTCCGCGACAGAACGTACGGGAAGTTCCGACAGACTAGGATCTCCCGAGATACTAAAAGTGACAGAAACTCGATGAAATATTGAGGTATTCGGTACCTATTAGCTACCGTTACGCTTAAGAGACAAAACCTTCCTCTCAACAAAGAAGGGACGGAGGGTAGACATCTGAGGCAAGAATTGCGTAAACATAGAGAAATTAAGACCGACACGACCCGGAGACGGCAACGCCACTCGCCCACGACGAAAGACCTCCACCGCACGTCCGAAGAGTGACACCGCCGAAGACGACACGTCGCACCCGTGATTCCACGCACCCGAAGTCGTCGACGTCGGGGACCCGAGGTCTCGCGTCCCAGGCATCAACGCCGAGGGTCCGAATCAACCGGCCCCGTACACCTTAGAAGGACCTAGTCCCTCCCTTGAGCGCAGAGGACGTCCCCGTCCGTCTAAGAAATGATGACTCGACACTCCTTTCGGGGAGGTCTTCCGTAAGTAAATAAGCCAACACAACGAGAATCAGAACCGTACCCTGAAAGTAGCACCGTACGCCCGAGTCGTCAACACCACACGCCCGTTTCAACGGGGTGCCGTACACACTAGAATCAAGGGGTTGGTTCCTCGATTGGACACAGGGGACGTAACCTAGTGGTTCCTTTTCACTTTCACTTTCACTTCAGCGAGTCAACACAGGATGAGAAACGCTGGGGTACCTGACATGGGATGGATCGAGGAGACAGGTACCCTAAGAGGTCCGTTATCATGACCTCACCCCACGGTGACGGAAGAGGTCTCCTAGAAGGGAGAGGGCGTAACATCTGTCCGCGAAATGGTAGACTCGGTGGTCCCTTCGGCGATAGTTGAGTAAAGACGTGGGGACTAAGTCGACATACGTACACCGTGACACTTGAGACGAAACGTGACCCACACCGGGTGATCTCTCACTCACGGGACACTCCTCACAGGAAACACACAGGCGAGCAGGAGTCTGGCACAAAGCTTTGGACGAGAAGTCGTCCAGTGACACTAAAGGAGGGTTCGCCGGAGTGCGTCGGGCTCAGGTCCTTCAGGACACCGGACCTCCCGCCCTCTGGTCCGCAACTGGTCGTCTGGGTTCCGTCGGCGTGGTAGCGGGGTCCCGAGACGAGGTCCCGCACGGGACCCTGCGAACGGGACTGGGGCGTCTTCCCCGACAAAGGAGACGACATCCCGGAGGACGGGGTCGAAGGGGAAGTATCGTCACCAGCACCGTCGGGAGTGCAGTCACGAACACCCTATCGAGTGAGCCGTGGACCGAGACGGGACGAGACAGAAAGGACTCCAGTCTCCGGTGCGGACACAGTAAGTAGTCCCTGTGATCCACCGACCGAACTACCGTCCGAACGACAGACCCCTCCTCGACAGGTCATCTATTTGTCTGCGTGGAAGTGTCCGGAAGGTCCCGAAGAAAGAGAGACTTTCGGAGGGTCGACCTACCTACGGGAGTCCGTCGGACAGGGCTCCCGTCCTTAGACTGGCCCTCCCGGAGGGTCCCAGAGACATTCTCCGTCACACCTGTTACCGCTGTTGCACTCGAAACCCGAGTCTTCTGCATCTACTTCGGGCCCTGGACCGAGGGCGGTCTCCGTCCCCCAGGGGTGCCTGTCCCCGGCGTCCACGAGTGAGAGAAGTCACCATTCCATCATCGTCACGGGGCCGGAGCACCCCCCAGTACCCGTGTTTGCTCTAGTCCGGGAACACTCCCAGTCAGAGTGTGCGGGTGAGTCACTCCGCTAAGTAAGACTGCGATCAGGCCCACAACGACACTTCCCCAAAACATGTGCACCAATTGCAGATGTTGGTTTCCCGAGACTCATTCCCTCGACTGGGAGACGCTGTACCCGTTCGGAGTACACTGGTCACTTCCTAGACTTTTGTCTCGGCTCCGAAGGAGCCCCTCCTTCCCGAAGGAGGAGTCCTGTCGTCGTCGGCGAGGACCGACTCGGAGGTCGGGTGACCGGACGGGGCGCGCACACTCGGGACGGACAGTCGGGGCACGATCGTCTCTCGGTCCGGAAGCCTTCTCTCAGCCAGCAGGGACGCGCAGCTGTGCGCACGCAGCGGCTACGGGCCCGGCGCGAAGCGACACGAGGGTCGAGGCGGAGAGCAACGCGCACGCAGACGCACACCGACACAGCATGCCTAAACACGCCGCGTGCTCAGTAGAAACAGGACAACCGAGACAAAGAGAACTGTTGGGATTGTCACAGACTTTTGAGACCTCGTCAGTCCTGAGACGTGTGTAGTCTGCACAATATTACGAATATGAGCAACAACTCGCATGCAACGAGTCACCGCAGGCTCCCGGTGACACAGCGGTCGAGAGTGGTCCTCCGGTGGTATGGTCGGGGTCCACTCGTCCGACGCCACAGTCTCCGGTATAAGGAGAAAACCCCGGCACAGAGGACGTCCGACAGACCCGAAGAGACAGGACCCTAGGTCCGGCTTCCTCGTCCACAAAGACCTTGAACGGTAACAGTCCCACCTCCCTGCCTCGTCCACACCCGACACTGCCTGCGACGGTACGTGCGAGGACGTCGGCTCCGTTCCGGCCACCCTCCCCTCGTAGTGACGTGGCTCCCTGTCTCGGCATCCCCCACGCACCACTCGGCACCCCTGTCAGTGGTCGCACGGGGGTCCTACTCCTGTGTGAGTTCCTCGGACTTCGGTCGACGGACGCTCGACCACACAGTCGGGACCGGGCACTGACACGGGACGGTCCAGACAGACACGGGGACTGCGACAACCGAGGAGTGACCGAACTAGGGGGGAGCCGGAGAGGAGACCGAACCAGGAGACGCCGGATGCAAACTTCCCTCGGGCCTCCACCACCACCACCCTGATTGGGGGTCGGACTTCAATACGATTACGACACTGGCTGTGGAGATGAATGACCGGGGATCGGTGTCGGGCGCCGACCCGGTAAGACCCACCCAGACCCGTCCGGAACCGGGGTCACTGGGGTCGGATGTCTCGTCAGCCTGCTCGGGTGTCCCCGTCACCCGTCTACCCGCGGGCAGGACCGAGGGAACGAACAAGTCCCCAGGTCTGTGTAGACCCCTACGGACATTCTCGGAGGACCCCCGCCGGGTGGACGAGAGGGGTGGGGAGGGGTGGTCCGACTGACTGGGACGCCGAAACCCGACGGACCACGGGACCGTTGACGCCACGGTCCTCGGACACCCGGTCCTGTCAGGGGCGGTCCTACGGTGTCCTTGGAGTGAGGGCCCGGACCGGTCAGGGGCCCGGGTGGGTACGTCCGACTCGAGTGCCACCCCGAAACCATCGTTCACGTACCCCAGAGTACACGGGTGTGGGTCCAACACCACCCAGGGAGGGGGTAGAGTCATCGGGTTCACAACGAGACGGTTGGGTCGACCCAGGACCCCACCCCCGTAGACCGGTCCTCAAAGGACAGAATCACCCAGACCGACGAGACTGGCCCGTGGCGTCCGTACACCTACCGTCTGTACGAGAGTGACAAGAACCCCGTCCTTCAAGTTCCAGAGTCACGACCGCCTAAGCCACAGAACACCCCCGACGAAGGACCAAGTATCCACCGTAGAGGGACGACACGGGACTCCGTCCTCCCGACTCTCGGGACCCCGAGGGTTGTCCCTGCCGTTAGGTAAGGGTTTCCCGAGGTGGTAGTCCTGGTGTAGGAGAGAGTTTCGGGGTGGAGACTCACCGTAGCGTAAACCCGACTCCTGAAGTTGTGTCCTTAGAGCCCCTTTGTAAGTCAGGTAACGGGGAGAAGAAAGGGAGAGGGTGAGTGTGACTGGTGAGATGTCGGAACCGGGGAGTCCCTGTGGTGTGGTTTCTGTGGTGTGGCGACTCCGATGTAGTCCAAAGTCTCAAGTCTACTAAGGGTACCCTGTTCCGTCCTCCGACCCTGTCCCCCGGAGTGCCACCTCCCCACACACACACACACACACACACACATCTACGTATACCTCCACACACATGCACTCCACTGTAAGACTCTCCACGCACACACACACACATCTATGTCTACCTCCACACACATCTGTGTCTGCCTCCACACACATCTGCGTCTACCTCCACACACATCCGTGTCTACCCCCACACACATGTGTCCACTGTGTGACTGCCCCCACGCACACACACACACACACACACATTCTACGTATACCTCCACACACATGTCCTCCACTGTAAGACTCTCCACGCACACACACACACATCTGTGTCCACCGCCACACACATCTGCGTCTATCGCCACACACATCTGCGTCTACCGCCACACACATCTGCGTCTACCGCCACACACATCTGCGTCTACCTCCACACACATCCGCGTCTACCTCCACACACATCTGCGTCTACCTCCACACACATCTGCGTCTACCTCCACACACATCTGCGTCTACCTCCACACACATCTGTGTCTACCCCCACACACATGTGTCCACTGTGTGACTGCCCCCACACATACACACACACACATCTACGTCTGCCTCCACACACACGTACACCATTGTGTGACTACAACACACACAGAGAGACACGTCTGAGTCTACCTGCACACACACGTGGTCCACCGTGCCACTGCCCACACTGGGCCCCGAGAATGAGACC
Organism: Capra ibex; assembly: GCA_006410555.1. NCBI lineage: Eukaryota > Metazoa > Chordata > Mammalia > Artiodactyla > Bovidae > Capra > Capra ibex. The sequence continues at coordinate 58,379,065 of SJYO01014747.1, read as the reverse complement.
TCAGAGAACCCCACTCCTCCGTCGACCTCCGACTGGAGTCCGAGTACACCCGTGTCGACCTCGCCGAGTTCCCGTCCGTGGGGGCGACCCGAAACTCCCCGTACCCCCTACACGTCTCCACCCCCACTCTTTACCGCACAAAGGACGGTGTAGTCATTTGCTCTTACGGTGTCAGTAGACACCGACGTAGGGAGGTTACACTCGGTGACCGGGACTCCCGTGAGTCCTCGCTCTTCTTGCGAACGGAGGATCTTCGGGCGTCCGACGTCGGTGAGGGACACACTCAGAACCCCTCGCGTCCCACACTTTAGCGTCCCACGGCCGGGGTCCTGTCGACTCCACTTTCCTTGGTACAGTCGTTGGGTCCGAGAACGCAGAGGTCCGCACGCCTTTCGCGATTCAGGGAATTGCACCCGGAGGCCAAGGCAGATTACTGTCGTTGGAAGACTGTAAGTCTAGCGGCCGGGAAACAACGTCCGAAGACGCACGACCGGGGAGGGGAGGAGAGGAGTCCCGGCAAGAGAGTCCTACGAGCTCCACGACGCGGGCCCGAACTTCAGGATCTTTAAGGGTGGGTTAATTTGTATTGAAAATCCAACACTTACAAAAATTTAGCTGTCTCCCTTTGACACTCCTCCCCACGGGACACCACACCGAAAACTCTTCCGTCGTACCCTCAGGACCTTCCACCACACCCCCCAGTCAAGAGGTCCCCTGGTCCCCATCGGAACGGTCCCCAACACAAGTCGGTCCTCCGGTCTCTCGGTCACGGGCTCAACCGATGGGATCGGAAGGACTACCGACCTGGTCGATCGCCGACTAACAACCAGACCCTCTACCTACACTCCCCGTTCCGGGTCCCGACCCGTCCGACCTGTCGACTAACCTACCAGTCGCAGAACCAATCTACCAATCACACACCCCTTTCGTCTCACACCCCCTGGGGGTTCTCGGACGACCGTCTCTCCGGAGTACATGTACACCGGACCGGTCCAGGGGGTCCCGGTCTACCAAAGGACCTGGTACCACAGGTGGGGCACCGGTAGGACGACCGGGGGAGGGTCGTGGGTCAGCATGCAGACCAGGAGTCTCACTACACACTTCAGGAGACAGACAGGGAGATGCGTGTCCTCGGACCTAGCCGTGGAGGCTCCCGGAACCCCGCTACACCGGTGCGACTGTACTACCGTCGAAGGACAGACCTCGGCCAGAACGACCCGGGTCCGGACCCGACAGGTCGTCGTCCTGGAGGGAGGGAGAGCTATCCGAACCCGTTTGTGATCGTACGGGGGTACTACTGAGTCGAGGGACTTTTACGGGAGGTCTCTCTCGGGTCGTACCGGTCGTGGGAGGGTCCGGGACCGGCGGAAGAACCTCGACAGGGACTTGTCATAGGAGGAGGCGGGAACCCCTCCCAGGTCAGAGGAACCAGGGACCACAGACACTCCTACCTCAGGACTGACGTAGGACGTAGGTCCGACCGACCACCTGTGTCTCCGGAGTAGCATACGTCCGCCGGTGGGAAGGACCAGGGAGAGACCTCGGGACCCGGGTAGGGCGAAAAGGACACCGTGTCGGTAGTGGAGGCACGTCGGGTCCGACTCGTGTCACAGGGGTCGCGGGAGACTCCAGGACGAGTGACTGGTCACACAGGACTCGTGACTTGGTCCAGGGAAACTGTAGGGAGGGGGTCGACGTGGAGGACCGGACGAAAGTGACCAGGGGAGGACGAGACCCAAAGGCCGTGGTTGGTCGGACAAACCCCGTCTTGACACTGGGGTTTAAGTTTAGAACGTCGGGACTGGGGGTCTGGAGTTTGCAGTGACGAAAACCTCCGCCGCAGAGACTTCTCCACTACTCCCACTCGACCCTAGGGTCCCACCCGGGAACAGGTCAGACTGACCTCTGGGAGATTCTCCTCCACTCCTGTCTCTGTCCGTGTCTCCCCACACGGACACTCCTGTGCCGTAGATGTGGGGTGCCTCTGTCCGGAGTCGTCCTCGGCCGGGACACGAGGACCTAGGCCCCAGGGTCCGAGGTCCCACACTCACCACTGCGGACACCAGGTTCGGGGGACGCCACAAACAATGTCGGAGGACACGACTGGTGGGTTGTGCCCCGTGAACAGACACCGAGGGGACCACGGTCCGACCGGAGACGGACCCTCCGCCTCACCTCGGGATCCCCGCCCAGCACCCACCCCCCCAGTCCGTGGGTACTCAGTCCATCCCTACCCTGGTCCCTGGGACCCACGTCCACCACCCCCGTCCTTCGGGCCCCGGTCACCCCCACCCCGTCGGCCCGACACCTGAGGAGTTTCCCTCTTCCACACAGTTGTATGCCTCTGACCGGCCACTCGACCCACTTCAGTTCTGCGAAATAACAGCAATTTCTCTATTTCTGTCGTTTCTCGTCCGATGGCGTAACGCGTCGTCTTCGAAGGGTTCGGGGTCCGGCACCAGGAAGGTCAGGACCCCGTCGCGGAGGGTAGGTCTCTTCGGGCACGTGTAAAGACGTTGCTGCCCTCTCAGACAGGGCTCTCCGCCCCACCCGGGCCCCGGGCCCCGACCCGGAGACACCCAGAGACCAGAGTGGAGAGTGGGGGCGAGAGCCACGTCCGGCTCGAGGACCCCCTCACAGTCCGACAACCGGTGGCCTACCTGACCGACGGGACGGCAGGACACAGGACCCTCGGGGACGTCGAGACAGGTGACCCTTGGCCAGTGGTCCGGGCAGAGGTCCGCCGGGCAACCGCCCTGCAGTGGGGAAGGGGTGGCCCCGAGGACGCCGGAGACACCCGGGTCCGGGACGAGGGTCGTCACAGGAGCCACCTCCACTGGACTCACTGGCCATCACCAGGAGGGTCCTCGAACGGACGACCCTCCGACCCGGGGACGTCCTGTCGACAAGGGTCCCTAGACTGTGTCCCCGGAGGGGGCCCCTGGACACCAGACCTAGGTCCGGACCCATTCTACGCCCCCGACCCGGGACACGTATCCCACACCCCTGAGTCGAAGGAGGGGGTCCCTGGACGCCAGACCTAGGTCCGGACCCGTTCTACGCCCACGGGACACATCTGACGGGACCTGGGTCGGAGGACGAGGAGGTCCGTCTCGACTTGAGGCTGCACACACAAGGACCACCCCCTGAGCGTCGGGTGACCACAGAACGTCCGAAGGGTCTCCGGGAGTCGCAGGTAGTCGAGCCACCCCAGTGGTGAACAAAAGGTGAACCCAGAATCCCCCCGCCCCGTCCAACGGTACCGGCGTTGCAGTCTCACCTCTACACCCACTCAGACCCACTCTCCAATCTCCAACCGACCCAGTCTCGCGTTTCCTCGTCCGGACCGACTTTGACTCGTCGTGTCCCGCGACCTGCACCGGGGCGACCCAGACCCCGCTGGTACGGGAGGTGGGTGTCCTCGAGATCCGCGGGACGGGTTAGTACAAGGACATCAGCCCCTGCTAGCAGGAGAAGTCGAGGTGACGACTCCTCTTCTAGGTAAAGTGGACACCCCCCTGTCCCACTCGTTCCTGACCTAGGGTGCACCCGGAGGGGGTCCCCATACTCATCTCTCACTCACCCGTCACTCCCCGTCCCTCCCTGACGCCCCTGGGACCCCTGTCTCCCCCCCGGGCTCCCGGGTCGTCCCACCCGGGGGTGGAACTTCTCCCAGTGCCACCGCGACATCGTCTGCGACTCGTCCTTCTCGCACTACTTCTACCTCTGTCAGCAGGTCTCGGGCAGGTCGAGGGGCAGGACCCGCAGGCGTGTCGAGAGGAGGAGGTCGTCGTCTAGACGTGTCCCTCCCCCCAGTCACGACACAGACGGGTGCCCCCCGACCCGCCCCAGTAGCCCCGAAGCCCCGTCCCGAGGGAGACGCCGGCCCCCCCTTCCGCCACACTAGGGGGTACCCGGCCCGTCCCCAGTGGACTCCAGTCAGAGACCCGGGGTCGGGGTCGGGAGGTCGGGACCGGTGACAGACCCGGACCGGACACCCCAGGACGAGGGTAGGACTCGACACGGGACTCGACCCCGGGACTGGGGTGGAGGGGCGTCCTGTCTCCGAGTCAAGGACCGGAGGAGACGGGACCCCCGGTCCGGACCTCGGCCCTCCGAGTCGTCTCGCGTGCACGGACCCGGGACAGGGGCCCTCCCTCCCGTCTGTCACGGCCCGACACAGGGACACGGGCTCCCCACTCCCACGGTCCTGCTCCCCGACTCCCCCCTAGAGTCGGACACTCCCTCCCCGCACCCACGGGGTCCCCTCCGCTCCTTCCTACAGACTGGACCAGTCACACCAGTCACACCCTTTCCCGGCGACTCGTCGGGGTCCCGCGACCTCCTACCCCTGGTCGACCACAGGTGTCCCTCCCGAGTGCTCTGGGTCGAGACCCAGACCCGGGCACCCCAGTGGGGTACCCAGGGGCTCACGCTCTGGACTCACACACGCCCGCACCCCACTCACTGCCCCCACTTCGCACGAACACACGCCCACCTGCGGACTCACGCACACGTCCTCCGACCCACACCCGACAGAGCACACGCACGCCCCGACCCCGAACCACAGACACCGAGACCCGAGTCACAGGGGTCCCTCGTCGATCCAGGGACGGGACCTACAAGTCCCGAGGGTCGGACCCGGGAAAGTCCGTGTCCCTGCTGGAGGGGTGCCCGCGTGTCCGGACCGGGGCCCGTCTCTCTCGGTCCGTCTCGGAGGACCGGCTGCTCCTGCTGCGGACTGGAGCCCTCGGACTCCCACTTCGTCCCGGTGGGGGGTCCGGTGAGACCGAGGTCCGTCCGGGTCTCACCTGTGTGCCTGAGTCCCGTGGGTCCTTGTCCCCGGACCCCTGTTCCTGCGCCGGGACCGGGTGCCGCACCCGACCTCGTCTCCGCCCTTCGCAACCCGGAGTTAGGGACTCCAGAGCCCCCGAAGGGGGCAAGGACGGGTCTCAGGCCGGGTCTTACACCACCGACCTCCCCCGGCACCTCGACGCGGAGACCGGTTCGGGGAGGCTCCGGAACCCGTCGGGGGTCCACCGGACGGTCTGGGTGAGTGACACACAGACCGGGCCTCTCCCCAGTCGCGGGGGTGTCTACGACTTGGTTCGCCGGGTCTCACCCGAGTCGGGCGGGGGGCGTCCGGACCGCCAGTGGTCCCGAGACGGAGCCTTTCTTGGTCGTGTCGCAACGTCCCAGGGTCCCGCCGGACCCACGAAATAAGTACCGCCGGGTCCTCCGTACGTGTGTCCCTCCCCGATCCCGCAGGACCGACCTGGACCTCGGGCCCCTCCCGCCCGACCCCCTCCCGAACGACCACGCCCCCGCACACCGAGTAAATGGGCCTCCGAATCTCTGCCTGAAGACACACATCACTAACACGTCTCGGAGCACGTAGTGGTGTGTGCGCATCCACAGAGGAAGGACGGTCGACGAGAACAAGTGGGACTCGGACGACATGTCCTTCATCCTCGGCAGCCGCAGGTCGACCCTACACCAGCACACCATGAACAGGAGGCTGAGCCCGACGGGTAAAGAGACGGTGAGGTGCCGCTACATCAGACCCATCTTCGGCCACTGCTCCGTCCACTGCGACTCGCACGAAAACGACTCGAGAAGGACCCCACCCCGGTCCTGTATGTGGACGCCGAGGGCCCGGACGGGACACCCCTGTCCGTTCGGACAATCGTGTCTTTAGTGAGACTAACCGGGTGCCCTGGGAGGACCCGGGCGGGTGGACCGGGTGGAAACCAGGACCTCTACCAGGAGTGCTACCCCCGGCCCTCCGGAAGCAACACCTGGAACGTGAACTTGAGGAAGGGAGGACAGGTCAGAACCACGACCTACCCGTCCCGCGACTGGTGCGCCTTCCACGACAACTTGACGAGGAGAGAGCCGAAACAGGACCGGCACACGTGGAGGTGCAACAGGTGCTTGGTCCTCTTGACGTGGAGCCCCAGCAGGACCGGGTGCAGGTGGTGGTGTGTGCACTGGAGCCCGAAAGGTCTCTAACATTCCCACAGGAAGCCAAAGCCCCCCTTCTACTTCTGTCTGCCAGGAGGCCCCTCGAGTCCCCGAAACCCCTTCTGTATTGTCCACAGTCGGGGACCCGTCTGAAGGAGAACCGGGGTGTAGGAGCGGACACCGGGAGGGTCTGGGACTGGTGCAGGTCCCAACTACCACTCTGACCCACTGAATGCACCCGTAGCCGTTACAAACGTACCCAGGAGCGTAGATCCGAGACGTCTCTCTCGTCTAACCCCCAATGGTCCCCGTCCTTCGGTACCCGACCCGAATCCCGTCCCTACCCAAAACCGTCCAGACTCGGGTCCCGGGCAGAGACACCCAGGTCCGCACACCTGTAGCTGGTCGGACGCCGGTGGGACCTGGACCACCTTTGGGGTCTGCTGGGGGAGGGGTTCGGACGCTCTGGTAGTCCTCTCTCTGTCCCGGAGGGGACTGTGCGACCCGGACCAAGTGTCGTGGGGACCCCCACCCCAGGGACGTCCGTCTCCCCGACTGGGACCAGAGGACCTCACCTGTGGGAGGGGGCCCCAGCAGAAGAGTGGTTGTGCGAACAGGTGGAACCACGACGACCGGCCCACCCGATGCAACGTCTACTTCCAGACCCGAGGACTCCACGACCGGCCGTGCCAGTGGTGCGACGACTCTCTCATCTCGGGCCTCCTGACGTCCTGCCGGCCCTTCCACACGTGCGGCGACCAGTCCCGTGGGCTCAAGGTCCAGTGCCAGTGGCCGAGCCCGTATATCGACCTCTGGTCCGTCGGGTCCCAGTGCCACCTCGACCTGCACACGGGCGTCGTTCGTCAGTCTCCCATCTGAAAGCCCCCACACCACCTCCGACACTCTCTCCTCCGACCCACTTACGTCCCAGGTCGTCCTGGAGTCCACGGGTCCGGACCCCGTGGAGACTCGGGTCGGTGGTAGACGAAGGTCCCAGACTGCTGACGGGCCGTACCACCGGTGGGCCGAGACACACGACGTCGACCCTACAGACCTGTGTCGAACCCAGCCACTCACACCGGAGGACCTAATCTCGGGATCCCGGGGAAGGGAGGACAACCTCGGACCGGACTGGGTACCGGGGACGAGGGGGTCCGACCAGTCGAGGGACCCGGACGTCGGACAGACTGACGACTCTCCCGCGGGACATAAAGGAACGGGGGAGCGTGGCGGGATAGTTCATGTGGTACGGTTCAGGCCGGGATGGAACCGAGGACTCGGTGTGTCCGACGACCCTGTCCGCCTGGGAGCCCCGAGTCGAGAGTAGGGACCTGAACGGTCCACGGGTGCGCCGGAGGTCTGTCGGGAGGGGACCTCCTCGAGACAGGCGGGCCCGGGGAGGACCGCCTCCAGGACGGGAACGAGAGGCGAGAAGAGACAGGGAGGTGGGTGTGGGAGGAGACCGGGGAACGACGGAGGTCAAAAGCCCAGTGGACGGAGAGAGGTCGAGGGCGACGACCAGGAGTCCCGGGACCCGAGACCAGTCGGGGGACGCAGGACCCCCCGCCACCCGAGTCGGGACACGACGGGCGACACCGGAGCCTCGGACCGGCCGGGACGTCGGGACGGGGATCAGCGACGGTGACGGAAGCCGGGGTCGGGTCAGCCCTGGGTGTCAGGGGCGTGCACCGGGATAGGACCCTGGGTGCGGTCGAGGTGACCGGACAGGTCCTCGGCAGTGACGGGACCCCAGGAGAGGGAAGGGACGAGGAGTCTAGTCTGGGAGGAAGGTAGGACCGACCAGGAGTACGGGTGGGTCGGGACCGGAGGTCTCCGGGACCAGTACGCGTCGGGAGGGGAGGGCAGAGGTCGGACACGACGAGGAGCTACCGGGTGTCGGGGGGGCTCGAAGGGTCAGGGCCCGTCGTCGCGAGAACCACGCCACGGGGGACGGGCCCAAGGTAGGGACGCGAGCAGGGCGTGGCACTGATCCCCGTCGACGGAGGTGAGCCGATGAGGTCGGGGAGGCCCCCAGGGCTCCGGCTAGAGGGAGGTCCCGAGAGTAAGGACAGGGACACACGAGTAGGAGTCCCAGGGGTGAGTGGGTACCACCCCCGGCACGTCCCCCGAGGGGATGTCGGGCCCCGAGGTCCGGGGAAGGGACGAGACCGGGGTCTGTGCACACGACGACCCTAGACACGCGACACAGACGTCGGGACGAGGGACCCTGAACCCGTGGTCAGGGGGCTGCACACTTGCGGGACGGGTGTTCAGAGGTTTGTGATTCTTCACCTAACTTTGGACGACCGCGCGGAACGAAGGACTCCAAGGGAAAAGAAGACGCACCAAGACGGAGTCTCCCGGACCCCCTCAGGTCTGCGCCGCTCAACGCAGAACACCCACTCACCCCACCAAACTCGTCACGAGACCCTGGGTTCCCTCCTCACCCTTGGGGTCGGCAGTGCCGAAAGGTGGAAGGCGACCCTAATACGGACCAACTTGGTGGTGTCGGGTCCCAGACCCGGGAAACGAACACGGGAGATCCGGAGGGTCGGGACCACCCGAGGAGAAGTCGGGACACCCCCCACAGCACGGGTCACACACCGGGTCGGAGACCGGTCCAGACCCGGGGGTCGGGCGCACCCGAAGGGAGATCTGGTGACAGGAACAGACGCAGGACTGAGACGGGTGGAGGAGGGGGACGGAGAAGATACCGAGACTATAGACCGTCTCCGGCCTTGTCGTAGATGCCAGTCTCCCGTCGACAAGACCGGTATCGACAACGGACAACCGTCTCAGTACCACCAGTGACCCCGGGTTTCACTACCAGCTTGACTCTCTGTGCCACGTCGGGGAGGTGATGACCGACACCCGTGTCACCGGAGGGACGCACACCTACTGTCCCAGGGAGACAAGGATCACGGCACTCTACGACGTCCCGTGGGATCTGGGGTACACGTGCGACCGACAGGGTAGCTATCTCGTCATCCCTAACCCTCTGTGGTATCCGGGATGGGACCTTCACGACACCCACCTCCAGAAAAGGAATCTCTCTGTCGTCCCTCGTCAGGACTTCGTCCTCGAATCAAGGGGACGGGAACGTAACCTGGACGTGTCGGACCTACTTTAGGGCCTCAGGATCGTCGATCTCGTGGTCCCCGACGCCTGATCTTCCTTCCCAGCGGACCGAGAACGGAGTAAACTTTCGCGCTTACAAGGCTCCTCCGTTTGTGACATTTATGTCCACACTTCAAATACTAATCTCTGTGTCGTGTCGTACGCCTTTCGTGCGTCTCTTCTCCGAATAAATAAGTTCCGTCTCGTTCCGTCTCTATGGTCGGACCTGTCTTTCCCACACCCGCAGGAGAGATTGCGCCTCCTCGCGCCCGCAGGAGGGATTGCCCCTCCTCGCGCCCGCAGGAGGGATTGCGCCTCCTCGCGTCCGCAGGAGGGATTGCCCCTCCTCGCGCCCGCAGGAGGGATTGCGCCTCCTCACGCCCGCAGGAGGGATTGCGCCTCCTCACGCCCGCAGGAGGTTGCCCCTCCTCACGCCCGCAGGAGGGATTGCGCCTCCTCACGCCCGCAGGAGGGATTGTCCCTCCTCACGTCACTTCTCCAACGATTGAACACACACACAACTGGGTACAGATATAACTGAGTACTGTTACAACCAAGTACAGACACAACTGAGTACACACACATCTGAGTGCACATACAACTGAGTGTACATACATATGTGTGTACACACAACTGAGTGTAGACACAACTGAGTACAGACACAACTGAGTACACACACAACTGGGTACAGACATAACTGACTACTGTTACAACTAAGTACAGACACAACTGAGGACAGATACATCTGAGTACACATACAACTGAGGACACACACAACTGAGTGCACACACAACTGGGTATATACACAACTGAGTACACACACAACTGAGCGCACACACAACTGAGTACACACACAACTGAGCGCACACAACTGAGCGCACACACAACTGGGTATATACACAACTGAGTACACACACAACTGAGCGCACACACAACTGAGTACATACACAACTGAGTACACACACAACTGAGCGCACACAACTGAGCGCACACAACTGAGCGCACACACAACTGAGTACACACACAACTGAGCGCACACACAACTGAGTACACACACAACTGAGCGCACACACAACTGGGTATATACACAACTGAGTACACACACAACTGAGCGCACACACAACTGAGTACATACACAACTGAGCACACACAACTGAGCGCACACAACTGAGCGCACACACAACTGAGTGCACACAACTGAGTACACACACAACTGAGCGCACACAACTGAGCGCACACACAACTGAGTACACACACAACTGAGCGCACACAACTGAGCGCACACATGACTGAGTACAGATGCCCCGTCAAGACCCAAAACAAGAGGAGACCGACTAATAGAGTGGAGAAAGGAGTGTAAACTGGACAGGAACCCGGGACGGGAATACGCACACCTAGAAAAATGGTTCTTTCTAACGTCACGCACCCATCGTCCTCCAAACTATTGTAAATAATACCCCACCACGGAGGGGGGGTTGGAACACTGGGAGTTCCGTGGAAGGACGTGTTCACGTCAACCCCTCCGAGGGGACAGACTAGCTACCCCGGGAGAGCAGAGACAGGGTCGACTTGAGTCGAGGACGGTGATCGAAACAGGAACCTCACAGTCCCTCAGTGGATGACACGAACCGTTTGAGGTGGACGAGTCGGAACCCCGAGAAAAGAGATGATGGAGTTTAGGGAGACTCTCTGCTCTTGGGGTTCTTTACAAATAAACCTTCTACTTCCCACTTCCAGACAGAAGGCATCGAAGAAGTCCAACCGTACGCAAGTGTCTGTGGATCGACCCCCAGTGTCTCAAAGACGGAACAAAATAATTCCCCGGTTCCCACTGAAGACGACAATAAAACTTTCTTAGACAAGGCTACTCAACGACCTTAGAGACGTAGTGACAGTAGAACGGACCTTCTGACATCACGAGCTTCTCTTGTCTGACTCGTACACCTAATTTACTCCTGCCCTAGTCTTCAGTCATTTTTTTATATGACACTGGTCCCCGAGCCCATCCTCATTCTTGAATCGGTCCCCGGACCGTCCTCATTCTGCCAGTACAAACCATTCTCAAAACTAACACTACGGCGTCTCAGTCTCGGACCTAGTAGGACAAGTTTCCTTACCTCGGCAAACGGTCTGTGCAAAGATTACAGGAACAAATAATCGGGTGACACTACGTACACCCGGATCATCCAGGTCAATCTTCATCAACCTGTTAGACCTCCAACAGCTGTTTTGGTCAGAGCAAAGAAGAGTTCTCTCATTCGGACTCTGGGTCAGACCTGGACCATAAAGTTTCTCTGAACATCGGTCCACCGGTCAACAGACCAAAATAGATTCGTCCAAAATTGGAAATTAAACCATAGTTATGTATTTATTATCCGTGATAAACAAAGAAGAAATACGATTATATACCTGATTTCGTTAAAGTAACAGAGTTTACTTTATCCACGATCTACTCTGAAACTTTTACACTCCGAGTCGGTGGTCGACGGTCGACCACAACAGAACTCTTACCGACTACCGGAGTTCAGACTACGTCGAGTATTTTGACTTCGAGAGTCGTCACGTTCCTCGACACAGTTTAGTGTAGGTATCACAGGGCATTATAATGGAACCTACAGACTCGGTGTCACGAGGGGAGAGCTGAAGATTAACATTAAAAAAGGACTTATCGGGTTTGTCTACAGTGGTAATTACTAAAATCACAAAAAGATCCATACTCTTCAACTTTCTTAGACCCGAATATCTGTAGGAATGGACTCTTCTGGGCTGATAGACTTCCGGACTAGACAGTCAGAAGGACCTCGTGTCTCTAGGAGAAACGACTAGAGGTGGGACTTGAGGAAAGTCTCCCATAACTTCCAGTCGCGACATCACCAAGTACTTAGTTAGGACATCTCTATCAACCGTTCACGGTCAAAGGTCGACCGTCCCAGGGAAGTACCAGTACTTAAACTGGTTCAAAACCCCCCGTAAAGTACTGGTAAAGTAGGGTGACACGATCCTTACGAGTAAGGACCAAGACCTTTTCTAAAGTAACTGTCCGGTGAGTTACATAACAATGACCTGATATGGAATAATATATATCCATCATTGATATATCATTGATATACACTTGGCACTTTAAGGTCTACAAGTTCGACCAAAATCTTTTCCGTCTCCTTGGTCTCTAGTTTAACGGTTTTAGGCGACCTAGTAACTTTTTCGTTCTCTCAAGGTCTTTTTGTAGATAAAGACGAAATAACTGATACGGTTTCGGAAACTGACACACCTAGTGTTATTTGACACCTTTTAAGACTTTCTCTACCCTTATGGTCTGGTGGACTGGACGGAGAACTCTTTGGATATACGTCCAGTCCTTCGTTGTCAATCTTGACCTGTACCTTGTTGTCTGACCAAGGTTTATCCTTTTCCTCATGTAGTTCCGACATATAACAGTGAGACGAATACATTGAATATACGTCTCATGTAGTACTCTTTGCGACCTGACCTTCTTCGTGTCCGACCTTAGTTCTAACGGACCTCTTCATAGTTATTGGAGTCTATACGTCTACTGTGGTGGGAATACCGTCTTTCACTTCTCCTTGATTTCTCGGAGAACTACTTTCACTTTCTCCTCTCACTTTTTCGACCGAATTTCGAGTTGTAGGTCTTTTGATTCTGGTACCGTAGACCAGGGTAGATAAGGGTACCCCTTATCTACGTCTTTGTCACCTTTGTCACAGTCTGACATAAAAAACCCCGAGGTTTTAGTGACGTCTAGTACTAACGTCAGTACTTTGATTTTCTGTGAATGAGGAACCTTCCTTTCAATACTGGTTGGATCTGTCGTATAATTTTTCGTCTCTGTAATGAAACGGTTGTTTCCAGGCAGATCAGTTCCGATACCACAAAGGACACCAGTACATCCCTACACTCTCAACCTGACACTTCTTCCGACTCGTGGCTTCTTAACTACGAAAACTTGACACCACAACCTCTTCTGAGAACTCTCAGGGAACCTGACGTTCCTCTAGGTTGGTCAGGTAAGACTTCCTCTAGTCAGGACCACAAGTAACCTTCCTGACTACGATTTCGACTTTGAGGTTATGAAACCGGTGGAGTACACTTCTCAACTGAGTAACCTTTTCTGGAACTACGACCCTCCCTAACCCCCGTCCTTCTCTTCCCCTGCTGTCTCCTACTCTACCGACCTACCGTAGTGGCTAAACTACCTGTATTCAAACTCATTTGAGGCCCTCAACCACTACCTGTCCCTCCGGACCGCACGACATTAAGTACCCCAACGTTTCTCAGCCTGTGCTGACTCGTTGACTTGACTGACTCGACCTTCAGAGACCTGGTGGACAGAATGATCGGAGGATACCGAACCCAGAGTTCTACTGTCAGATCTTCCTACACACTCTTGAGGTTTTGACGTTGACCGACGACTTGTCGACAACTGTCCCCTTACGACCTAGGGTGGTTTTTCTACGAGGTGTAGGTTCCCGTTTCCTTTTCGGTGTTTTCAGTCATCCTCCCCGTTTTAACACAAATCTTAGTTTGGGGTATGGACGGTCTCTGCGAGTCTCCCGAGTATGCTTTGGAACACGTGTGGTCCTGGGTCTCTGGGGTACTCTCTCACTCGGACTGGACGGTGACTCACAAGCTCACAGAGGACGTCTCCGTGCCTGGTCGTCACCGACGGCGCCCCTGCCGCGACACGTCGCCTAGACCGTCCGCGACGTACGCCGGACTTGGGAGAACCTCTTCCAGTGGTAACCGGAGTGGTATTTCGGCGGCTCGTCGGCTGGGTGTCTGACCTCTTCCCAATATACTTAACTCAGGAACGTGACGCCGTCTTCAGGACCCGGGTGTCGTCTGAGGGGTCGGAACCCTAGTCGTTTCCCTGACTCTTGGGGGTCCTTTAAACCGATACTTTCGGTCACCCTAAACTAATGTCTTGAAGGTGTCCTGACCCCTTTGTTTGAGAACATCCCGTGTCTGTTTTGAGACACGAGTGGTCCTGGGTCCTCTTTCCTCACCACCGGGTTGTTCTCTACCTCGGTCTGAAAGGAGACTCACAGGTCCTCTGAGACCGTCTCCGTACCCGATGTCACCGGACGGCGTCGTAGTTCCCGTGACTCATGGTTCCAGGACCCCCGGCGCCCCCAACGACCGTTTTCAGGAAAACTTCCTCCAGCGGTAATGTTGGTAATGGGGGTGGTATCAAACCGGAGTATGATTTTATGTCCCTCTCTTGGGTCGGGGTCGGTAGTTGTCTTTTAGCCTAATTTACAAACGACTCGTACCGGGACGGGTAGTCTTGTTCTGGGTCTAAGGGGGTGCAGGTCAGGGAGGGTGGTCCTTCGAAGGTGTTCGGAGAATCGGCGTATGTAGTCTCCCTTCTGTCTTATTTTTGGTGGCAGTGTCTTTTACTCGGTTCGACTAGTGTACCTAGTGACGGAACAGATTGAGTTACTTCGATACTCGGTACGACACATCCCGGCGGGTTCTACCTGCCCAGTACCACCTCTCAAGACTGTCTTGCACCAGGTGACCTCTTCCCCGCATGAACGGAACTCTTGGGGTACTCGTTATGCTTTTCCGCTTTTCTATCCTGTGACCTTCTGCTTGAGGGGTCCAACCTTCCGCGAGTTATACGATGTCCTCTTCTCGTCTCTTTGTCGAGGTCTTTCTCACTTCTCCGGTTCGGTCTCGCTTTCGGTGTGGGTCGACACCCACACTGACCACTGCCTACATTTCAGACTGCGACACTTCTTGTTATGACGCGTCCTTAGACTTTTTAATCCAGGTATTTAGTTCCATTTAATCTTCACCAGTTTGTCCTCTACCTTCCTCACTTGTAGTTATAAAATCTTTGATCACTTGGGCTTCCCTGGCCTTACCCACTTGCATCAGGCGATGTAGTGTTGATGATGACACACCTTCTTAGGGAATCTTCTTTACCTCATCGGGAGTATCAGTTCTTTTCTCAGACTTTACGTCACGAACCCACGTTCGACTTTCTACTGCCTTCCCAGACAGAAGCAAAGGTTCCCTTTGGTAAGTCACAGTGTCTTAGGCTCAGATACGGGGTGGTGATTACGACCTCTTCGGCTACAACATCCATGATACTTCTGGATGTCCTACGACCTCTTGATTGTGGTTTTTTTTCTGCGGGAAAAGTAGTGTCCTCTGACCTCACGTTTTCTCCTTCAGTTCTCTGTGGACCTCGTTGTCCCTTCAAACCGGAACTTCGTGGTTTACGTCGTCCCGCTTCCGATTGTCTCAAAACGGTTCTCTTACGTGACCCGTATCGCTCGTGGGAGAAGGTTTGTGTTTTCAGTGTTGATAGGTGTACCTGCAGTAGTCTACCAGGTATGACTTTAATCTAATTAATATCAGAAATCTCGACTTCTGCCTCTTCGACATATGTCAGTCGATTTTGTTCTGACCTTTGACTGACACCGAGGCTAGTACTTGAGAAATAACGGTTTAAGTCCGAATTTGACTTCTTTCATCCCTTTGGGTGGTCTGACAAGTCCACACTAGATTTCGTTGAAGGAGTGTTAATATGTCACCTTCACTGTTTATCTAAGTTCCCGAATCTAGACTATCTGTCTCGCCGACTTCTTGATGCCTACCTCCGAGTACTGTAACATGTCCTCCGTTCCTAGTTCTGGTAGGGGTTCTTTTTCATTTCGTTTTTCCGTTTTACCAACAGACTCCTCCGGAATGTTTATCGACTCTTTTCTTCTCTTCGTTTTCCGTTTCCTCTTTTCCTTTCTATATGGGTTGACTTACTGTTCAAGGTTTCTTATCGTTCTTCTCTATTCTTTCGGACGGAGTCGCTAGTTACGTTTCTTTATCTCCTTTTGTTATCTTACCCTTTCTGATCTCTAGAAGAGTTCTTTTAATCTCTATGGTTCCCTTGTAAAGTACGTTTCTACCCGAGCTATTTCCTGTCTTTACCAGACCTGGATTGTCTTCGTCTTCTATAATTCCTCTCCACCGTTCTTACGTGTCTTCTTGAGATGTTTTTTCTAGAAGTACTGGGTGTATTGGTAATACAACACCAGTGAGTGGATCTCGGTCTGTAGGACCTCACCTTCAGTTCACCCGGAATCCTTCGTAGTGATGCTTGTTTCGATCACCTCCACTATCTTAAGGTCAACTCGATAAAGTTTAGGACTTTCTACCACGACACTTTCACGACGTGAGTTATACGGTCGTTTAAACCTTTTGAGTCGTCACCGGTGTCCTGACCTTTTCCAGGTAAAAGTAAGGTTAGGGTTTCTTTCCGTTACGGTTTCTTACGAGTTTGATGACGTGTTAACGTGAGTAGAGTGTACGATCATTTCATTACGAGTCTTAAGAGGTTCGGTCCGAAGTCGTTATGTACTTGGCTCTTGAAGGTCTACAAGTTCGACCTAAATCTTTTCCGTCTCTTTGGTCTCTAGTTTAACGGTTGTAGGTAACCTAGTAACTTTTTCGTTCTCTCAAGGTCTTTTGGTAGATGAAGACGAAATAACCGATACGGTTTCGGAGACTGACACACCTAGTGTTATTTGACATCTTTTAAGACTTTCTCTACCCCTATGGTCTGGTGGGATGGACGGAGAGTCCTTTGGGTGTAGGACCGGTTCTTCGTTGTCAATCCTGACTTGTCCCTTGTCGTTTGACGAAGTTTTACCCCTTTTCTCTTGTGGTTCCGTCATATAACAGTGGGACGAATGAATTGAAGGTGCGTCTCATGCAGTCCATTTTGTCGTCCGACTTACTTCGAGTTCGACCTTAGTTCTAACGGTCCTCTTTGTAGTCCCCGAATTGGAGTTTATACATTTGTGGTGGAGAGATTACCGTCTTACACTCCTCCTTGATTTCTCGGAGAGCTACTCCTAGTATCGCGTCACTTTTTGGACCGAATTTTCAGTCGTAACTTTCTTTTGTTCTAGTACCGTAGACCGGGGTAGTGAAGTACTGTTTATATCCACCCTTTTGTCTTTGTCACTCTCTGAAATAAAAGAACCCGAGGTTTTAGTGACACTTACCACTGACGTCGGCACCTTTATTTTCTCCGAACGAGGAACCTTCCTTTCGACACTGTTTGGATATGTCGTATAATTTTTTGTCTCTGTGGTGGAACGGTTGTTTCTAGGTAGATTAGTTTCGACACCAAAAAGGTCATCAGTATATACCTACACTCACAACCCGGTACGTCTTCCGACTCACTGGACACCACGACTTCGTCTGAGAACTCTCAGGGAACCTTTGTTCCTCTAGTTTGGTCAGTTAGGATTTCCTTTGGTTGGAATTTATAAGTAACCTTCCTAAATACGACTTCGAGGTTATGAAACCTGTCTACTACACTTCTCGATTGAGTAACCTTTTCTGTCACTACGACTCTTTCTAACTCCCGTCCTCCTCTACCCCGGTGTCTCCTACTCTACTAACTTACCGTACGAGCTGAGTCGCCTGTACTCAACTCTTTGAGGACCTCTGTCACTTCCTGTCCCTTCAGACCACACGACATCAGGTACCCCAATCTCTCAGTCTGTGCTGACTCGTTGACTTGTCACTCATCCGAACAATATCGAAGAGAAGGTTCCTCGTTCGTAGAAGATTAAAGTACGGACATCAGTGACCGGTTTCACTAGAGTCTCGGGTTCTTTTTACTTCGTTTCAGACGGAACCAGAGGTAAAGAGGGGGTAGACAAACGGCACTTCACTACCCTGGCCTATGGTACTGGAAACACAAAACTTACAACTTAGACTTCGGTCGAAAAAGTGAGAGGAGACAGTGGGAGTAGTTCTCCGAGAAATCGAGGAGAAGTGAAAGACGGCAGTCCCACCACAGTAGACGTATGGACTCCATCGACTATATAGAGGACCGCTAGACCTAAGGTCGAACACAAAGGAGGCCGGGTCGTCACACGTGCTCCATGAGACGTATCTTCAATTTATTCGTCCCACTCTTGTGTGTCGAAACTACAAGAGGAAAGGGTTAAAGCTTAGTCCGACAACAAAGGACAGATCCAGATGGACAACAGAGAACTGGACGCATGTCCAAAGAGTCCTCCGTCCATTCCTCCAGACCATAAAGGTAGAGGAATTCTTAAAAGGTTTCTAACGACACTAGGTGTCTCAGTTTCCGAAATCGTGTCAGTCACTTCGTCTTCATATACAAAAAGACCTTAAGGGAACGAAAAAGATACCAGGTCGCCTACAACCGTTAAATTAGAGACCGAGGAGACGGAAAAGACTTAGGTCTGACGTGTAGACCCTCAAGAGACAAGTGATGATGACTTCGGACCGATCTTCCTAAACGCCAGATTGGATTGATCAACACTTTACTCACGTGGACATACTAGGTTGTAAGAAACCGAAACGGAAAGAAACCTTAACCTTACTTTTGACTGGAAAAGGTCCGGACACTGATGACAACTCGAAAGATTTAAACGACCGTATAACTCACGTCGTGATTACCACGGTAGAAAATCCTAAACTTAATCGAGTCGACCTTGAGGTGATCGAAACAAGTATCGCTACGAAGGGTTCCGGACGAACTGAAGTAAGAGTCCGACAGACCGAGATCCACTCACTAGTGTGGTAGTACCAATAGGCCCAGTAATTCTGAAAAAAAAGGGTCATCAGTACATGGCTATACTTTCAACCTGGTATCTCTTCCAACTCGTGACTTCTTACCTACGAAAACTTAACACAACGACCTCTTCTTCAGGGCACGGGTCGTTCCTCTAGTTTAGTTAGTTAGGATTTCCTTCAGTTGGGACTTATAAGTAACCTTACTGACTACAACTTCAAGGTTATGAGACCAGTGGACTACGCTTCTCGCCTGAGTCACGACCCTTTCTGACTCCCGTCCTCTTCTTCCCCCGCTGTCTCCCACTCTGCCAACCTACCGGAATGAATGAGTCACCTGCACTCAGACTCGTTTGAGGGTCTGTCACTTCCTGTCCCTTCGGACCGCACGACGTCAAACACCACAGTGTTTCTCGACCCGTACTGAACCGAGGACTTGTTGTCGTCTCCGGAAAAACGCGTCGAGAAGACACAGAAGAACGGCGGAGAAGGATTGGCGAGCACGAAGACGATCCGGGTGTGTTGAAGGCAGAGAACAACGCGGGCAGAAACGCACTCGATAACGGGACCAACGAGGTCAAAAGAACTTCTCCAGAGATCGGACGGCATGGGACAACAGAGGGAGATAGAGGAGCGTGACGAGTGAGCTCCTCCGAGAGGCCGGAGGGGCGCCCGAGACGCGACTCAGCCCGCGTAGAAGGGAAAGAGGAGACGGGGAGTGGGGGGAAGAGAAGAGTCACCACACACCCCGGAGAAGTCTGGCGGCGAACCGGAAGAGCGTAGAGAGGAGAAACCCCACCAGAACCAGTGGTGGGGGGCTGGCACAATACTCGAAGGTAGGCATCAAGAAGTGCGAGAGTCAGATGGCCTAGATTGGGGAACTTACACACACAGTAGAGGTGACAAATTAGTATTCCGAAAACTAAATCCAGTCTGGACTTACCAGAACACCAAAAGAAATGAAAAAAGTTAAATTCGGACTCAAAACTTTATTTCTCAAGTACTAGACTCGGTGTCAGTAGAGGTCCAGAACAAAAAAACAAAAACAAAAAAAAACAAAAAACCGAAATATCTCGAAAAGACAGAAGTCGACGTTTCTCATATTAGTCAATCTAAAACCATACTGGCGGACCACTACAAGCACAAATCTCAGTAGAGAACGCAAGAACCTTCTCCCACAAACGAACTGGTCGCACAACAAGAGAACCGTTTTAAGACAATCGGAAAAGGGACGAAGAGAAACACGAGGTTCCAGTTTGAATTGACAGTGAGGTCGATTGAGAACTGAAAGGTGCAAACGTGAGGTCAGGGGATACTACTTTTCCTGTAGACAAGACCCACAGTCAAGATCTTCCGGGACATCCAGAGGTCGGTGAACTGTAGTCGGAAAGACCGTGACTACCAGCTCCGTATCTGAACCCAATGACATCACAACTTAACAAACGGAATCTTTACTTGACTTTAGTAAGACGAAAAAAAAAAAAAAACTCTAACGTGGGTTCATGACGTAAAGTCTGAGAAAGTAACTCATACTCCCGATGAGGTAAATCATATTCCATAAGAACGGGTGTCATCATCTACATTATCAGTAGACTAAATTTAAACGGGTAAGGGTAGGTAAAATCAAGTGACTAAGGATTATTCAACTACAAGTGAGAACGACAGAGGAACGACTGGTGAACTAAGAACTGGGATTGTAAGGTCCAAGGATACGTTATCACAAGAAATGTCGTAACCATTTTTCTCCCACTTATCCGACAGAAACAGAGAACATTTCTACAATTCCTTTATCAGTACCGTTGTCAGCTGTTTCTCCCTGGTTTGTCACAAACTCATTTCTTAATTCCCTAGAGACGAGGAAGACCCCTGTACACTCTAAGATGTGTCCACGCCTTTCAAAGGAGCACCCAGTTTTCGGTCCCTTATTGCGGTCCGGCATTACTCAGAACGAGGAGGGCCTTGAAGCGAAACTCTAGGTCGAACCGACTCCCGGCCACGTGTGGGTCCCCTCCCAGGACTCTGTTTAATCGGACGCCCGTCGACACCCGTTTCGTTCTACTGACCGAACTTCCGTCTGTTTCTAGGCCTTGTGACGGTGGGGGACATCGAGTTAAGAATTTCTTAGACGGATGTTATGTCCTCTGGACCCAAACTAAGGACCCAACCGTCCTAGGAGACCTCTTCCCTTACCGTTGGGTAAGAACGGACGTAAGAACGGACCCTTTAGGGTACCTGTCTCCTCGGACCGTCCGATCTCAGGGACCCCGGGGTTCGCAACCGGTACTGAATTGCTGATTTGGCGGTTTGAAGGGCCTGCACCCCGCGAGAGAGCTCAAAAGGGACCACAGAAAGGTGCACATGAAAAGAAAAAATTGTATGAAAAGTCAAAATGGAAGACGGTGGAGGAGACTTAAGAAAGAACTGTTTCGTCCGTTCCTGGTTCCGACAGGTCACCGTCCAGGAGAGACTGGGGACTTTCCAAACCTTTTTGTGATCGTACCGGGGGTCGACTGGTCCGTGGAGAGGTGATACTGGGTCGAGGGACTTTTACGGGAGGCCTCTCTCGGGTCGTGCCGGTCGTGGGAGGGTCCGGGACCGGCGGAAGAACCTCGACAGGGACTCGTCCTGGGAGGAGGCGGGAACCCCTCCCAGGTCAGAGGAGCCAGGGGCCACAGACACTCCTACCTCAGGACTGACGTAGGACGTAGGTCCGGCCGACCACCTGTGTCTCCGGAGTAGCGTACGTCCGCCGGTGGGAAGGACCAGGGAGAGACCTCGGGACCCGGGTAGGGCGATAAGGACACCGTGTCGGTAGTGGAGGCACGTCGGGTCCGACTCGTGTCACAGGGGTCGCGGGAGACTCCAGGACGAGTGACTGGTCACACAGGACTCGTGACTTGGTCCAGGGAAACTGTAGGGAGGGGGTCGACGGGGAGGACCGGACGAAAGTGACCAGGGGAGGACGAGACCCAAAGGCCGTGGTTGGTCGGACAAACCCCGTCTTGACACTGGGGTTTAAGTTTAGAACGTCGGGACTGGGGGTCTGGAGTTCACAGTGACGAAAACCTCCGCCGCAGAGACTTCTCCACTACTCCCACTCGACCCTAGGGTCCCACCCGGGAACAGGTCAGACTGACCTCTGGGAGATTCTCCTCCACTCCTGTCTCTGTCCGTGTCTCCCCACGCGGGCACTCCTGTGCCGTAGATGTGGGGTGCCTCTGTCCGGAGTCGTCCTCGGCCGGGACACGAGGACCTAGGCCCCAGGGTCCGAGGTCCCACACTCACCACTGCGGACACCAGGTTCGGGGGACGCCACAAACAATGTCGGAGGACACGACTGGTGGGTTGTGCCCCGTGAACAGACACCGAGGGGACCACGGTCCGACCGGAGACGGACCCTCCGCCTCACCTCGGGATCCCCGCCCAGCACCCACCCCCCCAGTCCGTGGGTACTCAGTCCATCCCTACCCTGGTCCCTGGGACCCACGTCCACCACCCCCGTCCTTCGGGCCCCGGTCACCCCCACCCCGTCGGCCCGACACCTGAGGAGTTTCCCTCTTCCACACAGTTGTATGCCTCTGACCGGCCACTCGACCCACTTCAGTTCTGCGAAATAACAGCAATTTCTCTATTTCTGTCGTTTCTCGTCCGATGGCGTAACGCGTCGTCTTCGAAGGGTTCGGGGTCCGGCACCAGGAAGGTCAGGACCCCGTCGCGGAGGGTAGGTCTCTTCGGGCACGTGTAAAGACGTTGCTGCCCTCTCAGACAGGGCTCTCCGCCCCACCCGGGCCCCGGGCCCCGACCCGGAGACACCCAGAGACCAGAGTGGAGAGTGGGGGCGAGAGCCACGTCCGGCTCGAGGACCCCCTCACAGTCCGACAACCGGTGGCCTACCTGACCGACGGGACGGCAGGACACAGGACCCTCGGGGACGTCGAGACAGGTGACCCTTGGCCAGTGGTCCGGGCAGAGGTCCGCCGGGCAACCGCCCTGCAGTGGGGAAGGGGTGGCCCCGAGGACGCCGGAGACACCCGGGTCCGGGACGAGGGTCGTCACAGGAGCCACCTCCACTGGACTCACTGGCCATCACCAGGAGGGTCCTCGAACGGACGACCCTCCGACCCGGGGACGTCCTGTCGACAAGGGTCCCTAGACTGTGTCCCCGGAGGGGGCCCCTGGACACCAGACCTAGGTCCGGACCCATTCTACGCCCCCGACCCGGGACACGTATCCCACACCCCTGAGTCGAAGGAGGGGGTCCCTGGACGCCAGACCTAGGTCCGGACCCGTTCTACGCCCACGGGACACATCTGACGGGACCTGGGTCGGAGGACGAGGAGGTCCGTCTCGACTTGAGGCTGCACACACAAGGACCACCCCCTGAGCGTCGGGTGACCACAGAACGTCCGAAGGGTCTCCGGGAGTCGCAGGTAGTCGAACCACCCCAGTGGTGAACAAAAGGTGAACCCAGAATCCCCCCGCCCCGTCCAACGGTACCGGCGTTGCAGTCTCACCTCTACACCCACTCAGACCCACTCTCCAATCTCCAACCGACCCAGTCTCGCGTTTCCTCGTCCGGACCGACTTTGACTCGTCGTGTCCCGCGACCTGCACCGGGGCGGCCCAGACCCCGCTGGTACGGGAGGTGGGTGTCCTCGAGATCCGCGGGACGGGTTAGTACAAGGACATCAGCCCCTGCTAGCAGGAGAAGTCGAGGTGACGACTCCTCTTCTAGGTAAAGTGGACACCCCCCTGTCCCACTCGTTCCTGACCTAGGGTGCACCCGGAGGGGGTCCCCATACTCATCTCTCACTCACCCGTCACTCCCCGTCCCTCCCTGACGCCCCTGGGACCCCTGTCTCCCCCCCGGGCTCCCGGGTCGTCCCACCCGGGGGTGGAACTTCTCCCAGTGCCACCGCGACATCGTCTGCGACTCGTCCTTCTCGCACTACTTCTACCTCTGTCAGCAGGTCTCGGGCAGGTCGAGGGGCAGGACCCGCAGGCGTGTCGAGAGGAGGAGGTCGTCGTCTAGACGTGTCCCTCCCCCCAGTCACGACACAGACGGGTGCCCCCCGACCCGCCCCAGTAGCCCCGAAGCCCCGAAGCCCCGTCCCGAGGGAGACGCCGGCCCCCCCTCCCGCCACACTAGGGGGTACCCGGCCCGTCCCCAGTGGACTCCAGTCAGAGACCCGGGGTCGGGGTCGGGAGGTCGGGACCGGTGACAGACCCGGACCGGACACCCCAGGACGAGGGTAGGACTCGACACGGGACTCGACCCCGGGACTGGGGTGGAGGGGCGTCCTGTCTCCGAGTCAAGGACCGGAGGAGACGGGACCCCCGGTCCGGACCTCGGCCCTCCGAGTCGTCTCGCGTGCACGGACCCGGGACAGGGGCCCTCCCTCCCGTCTGTCACGGCCCGACACAGGGACACGGGCTCCCCACTCCCACGGTCCTGCTCCCCGACTCCCCCCTAGAGTCGGACACTCCCTCCCCGCACCCACGGGGTCCCCTCCGCTCCTTCCTACAGACTGGACCAGTCACACCAGTCACACCCTTTCCCGGCGACTCGTCGGGGTCCCGCGACCTCCTACCCCTGGTCGACCACAGGGTCCTTCACGTCGGGTGGCCCACGGGAGTCCAGCGGGGAAGGGACGTCGGGGTCTAGGGAAGGAGAGCCCAGAAACGAGGAGGAACGAAACAAGAAGTACGTCTGGGAGGTGGTTTGGCGTGGGGGCAGTCGAACTCCCCTCCGGGTGTGGGGACAGAGTCGGGAGGCGGAGTGGTCGACACCGGCCCCGAGAGGGTCACGACACAGGAACGAGAGACTACGGGCGAGGAGCGGGAGCAGGTGGTGGGTGTGGGGACAGAGTCGGGAAACCTGAGTCGAGACCTGCCGACACGAGAACGCGGGTAGAAGAGACGTCCCGGACGTGACGGGTCACAGGGACTTAGACCGGGGTATCGTGTTTGCCGGCGAACGTGGGATCTGGGAAAGGATGACCACACGACTCGTGTGTGTGCCAGTCGACTCCAGGAGCCGTCCCCGCACTGTAGGGTCGCGGACGAGTCGACGTGGTAGAAACAGACGGGGGGATTATGGGACCCTCTCGAGGGACTTGAGGGTCGGGGGACGAATAGGGGTCTTCGACATGGACGAGGGAGTTTAGAGGTTCCCGTGAAGGACACGAGGGTCGTGGACGAGTGGGTGTTCGACGTGGACAAGGGTGTTTCGTTGTCCTCGTGGAGGACAGGAGGGTCGGAGGACGAGTGGGAGTTCGACATGGACGAGGAGGTTTAGAGGTCCCCGTGGGGTACAGGAGGGTCGGGGGACCAATGGGAGTGTTCGACATGGACGAGGGGGTTTTGTGGTTCCCGAGGGAGACGGGAGGATCGGGGGACGAGTAGGCGTCTTCGTGCTGGACGAGGGGATTTCGAGAACTCTATGGGGGACGAAAGGGTCGGGGGACAAGTGGGAGTGTTCGACATGGACGAGGGGGTTTCGTGGTCCGTGTGGGGGAATGAAAGTCGGGGGACGAGTGGGAGTATTAGACACGGACAAAGGGGTTTCGTGTTCCCCGAGTGGGACAGGAGGGTCGGGGACGAGTGAGAGTATTGGATATGGACGAGGGACTTTCGAGAACTCTATCGGGGACGAAAGAGTCGGGGGACGAGTGGGCGTATTCGACATGGTCGAGGGGGTTTCGTCATCCCCGCGGGGGACCGGAGGGTTGGAGGATTAGTGTGACTCTCCGACATGTGTGAGGACGTTTCATGGTCCCCGGGGGTGACAGGAGGGTCGGGGACGAGTGGGAGTGTCCGACATAGACGAGGGGGTTTCGTGGTCCCGTAGGGGGACGGGAGGGTCGGGGACGAGTGGGAGAGTTCGACATAGACGAGGGGATTTCGTGGTCCCTGTGGGGGACAGGAGGGTCGGGGACGAGTGGGAGTCTCCGACATGGACGGGGGCGTTTCGTGGTCCGGTAGAGGGGTGGGAGGGTCGGGAACGAGTGGGAGTGTCCGAGATGGACGAGGGGGTTCCGTGGTCTCCGGGGGGTCAGGAGGGTCGGGGACGAGTGGGAGTCTCCGACATGGGCGGGGGCGTTTCGTGGTCCGGTAGAGAGATGGGAGGGTCGGAGACGAGTGGGAGTGTCGGACATGGACGAGGGGGTTTCGTGGTCCCCGGGGGTGACAGGAGGGTCGAGGAAGAGTGGGAGTGTCCGACATGGACGAGTGGGTTCCGTGGTCCCCGGGGGGGACAGGAGGGTCGGGGACGAGTGGGAATGTCCGACATGGACGAGGGGCTTTCGTGGTCCCCGAGGGGGACAGGAGGGTCGGGGACGTGTGGGAATGTCCGAGATGGACGAGGGGGTTTCGTGGTCCCGGGGGGGACGGGAGACTCGGGGACGAGTGGGAGTGTCCGACATGGACGAGGGGCTTTCGTGGTCCCCGAGGGGACAGGAGGGTCCGGGAACGAGTGGGAGAGTTCGACATGGACGAGGGGGTTTCGTGGTCCCCGAGGGGGACGGGAGGGTCGAGGAACGAGTGGGAGTGTCCGACATGGACGAGGGGGTCTCGTGGTCCCTGTGGGGGACAGGAGGGTCCGGGACGAGTGGGAGTGTCCGACATGGACGAGGGGGTTTCGTGGTCCCCGGGGGTGACAGGAGGGTCAGGGAACGAGTGGGAGGCTTCGACATGGACGAGGGGGTTTCGTGGTCCCCGAGGGGGACAGGAGGGTTGGGGAACGAGTGGGAGTGTCCGACATGGACGAGGGGGTTTCGTGGTCCCCGAGGGGACAGGAGGGTCGGGGAACGAGTGGGAGTGTCCGACATGGACGAGGGGGTTTCGTTGTCCCCGGGGTTGACAGGGGGGTCGAGGAACGAGTGGGAGTGTCCGACATGGACGAGGGGGTTTCGTGGTCCCCGAGGGGGACAGGAGGGTCGAGGAACGAGTGGGAGTGTCCGACATAGACGAGGGGGTTTCGTGGTCCCGTAGGGGGACGGGAGGGTCGGGGACGAGTGGGAGAGTTCGATATGGACGAGGGGATTTCGTGGTCCCTGTGGGGGACAGGAGGGTCGGGGACGAGTGGGAGTCTCCGACATGGACGGGGGCGTTTCGTGGTCCGGTAGAGGGATGGGAGGGTCGGAGACGAGTGGGAGTGTCGGACATGGACGAGGGGGTTTCGTGGTCCCCGGGGGTGTCAGGAGGGTCGAGGAAGAGTGGGAGTGTCCGACATGGACGAGTGGGTTCCGTGGTCCCCGGGGGGGACAGGAGGGTCAGGGACGAGTGGGAATGTCCGACATGGACGAGGGGCTTTCGTGGTCCCGGGGGGGGACGGGAGACTCGGGGACGAGTGGGAGTGTCCGACATGGACGAGGGAGTTTCGTGGTCCCCGAGGGGACAGGAGGGTCGGGGAACGAGTGGGAGTTCGACATGGACGAGGGGGCTTCGTGGTCCCCGAGGGGGACGGGAGGGTCGAGGAACGAGTGGGAGTGTCCGACATGGACGAGGGGGTCTCGTGGTCCCTGTGGGGGACAGGAGGGTCCGGGACGAGTGGGAGTGTCCGACATGGACGAGGGGGTTTCGTTGTCCCCGGGGGTGACAGGAGGGTCAGGGACCGAGTGGGAGGGTTCGACATGGACGAGGGGGTTTCGTTGTCCCCGAGGGGGACAGGAGGGTTGGGGAACGAGTGGGAGTGTCCGACATGGACGAGGGGGTTTCGTGGTCCCCGAGGGGGAAAGGAGGGTCGAGGAACGAGTGGGAGCGTCCGACATAGACGAGGGGGTTTCGTGGTCCCGTAGGGGGACGGGAGGGTCGGGGACGAGTGGGAGAGTTCGATATGGACAAGGGGATTTCGTGGTCCCTGTGGGGGACAGGAGGGTCGGCGACGAGTGGGAGTCTCCGACATGGACGGGGGCGTTTCGTGGTCCGGTAGAGGGGTGGGAGGGTCGGGGACGAGTGGGAGTGTCCGACATGGACGAGTGGGTTCCGTGGTCCCCGCGGGGGACAGGAGGGTCGGGGACGAGTGGGAGTCTCCGACATGGACGGGGGCGTTTCTTGGTCCGGTAGAGGGATGGGAGGGTCGGAGACGAGTGGGAGTGTAGGACATGGACGAGGGGGTTTCGTGGTCCCCGGGGGTGACAGGAGGGTCGAGGAAGAGTGGGAGTGTCCGACATGGACGAGTGGGTTCCGTGGTCCCGGGGCGGGATAGGAGGGTCGGGGACGAGTGGGAATGTCCGACATGGACGAGGGGCTTTCGTGGTCCCCGAGGGGGACAGGAGGGTCGGGGACGAGTGGGAATGTCCGAGATGGACGAGGGGGTTTCGTGGTCCGGGGGGGGACGGGAGACTCGGGGACGAGTGGGAGTGTCCGACATGGACGAGGGGGTTTCGTGGTCCCCGAGGGGACAGGAGGGTCGGGGAACGAGTGGGAGTTCGACATGGACGAGGGGGTTTCGTGGTCCCCGAGGGGGACGGGAGGGTCCGGGACGAGTGGGAGTGTCCGACATGGACGAGGGGGTCTCGTGGTCCCTGTGGGGGACAGGAGGGTCCGGGAAGAGTGGGAGGGTTCGACATGGACGAGGGGGTTTCGTGGTCCCTGTGGGGGACAGGAGGGTCCGGGAAGAGTGGGAGGGTTCGACATGGACGAGGGGGTTTCGTGGTCCCCGAGGGGGACAGGAGGGTTGGGGAACGAGTGGGAGTGTCCGACATGGACGATGGGGTTTCGAGATCCCCGAGGGGGACAGAAAGGTCGAGGAACGAGTAGGAGTGTCCGACATGGACGAGGGAGTTTCGTGGTCCCCGGGGGTGACAGGAGGGTCAGGGAACGAGTGGGAGGGTTCGACATGGACGAGGGGGTTTCGTGGTCCCCGAGGGGGACAGGAGGGTCGGGGAACGAGTGGGAGTGTCCGACATGGACGAGGGGGTTTCGTGGTCCCCGAGGGGGACAGGAGGGTCGAGGAACGAGTGGGAGTGTCCGACATGGACGAGGGGGTTTCGTTGTCCCCGAGGGGGACAGGAGGGTCGAGGAACGAGTGGGAGTGTCCGACATGGACGAGGGGGTTTCGTGGTCGCCGAGGGGGACAGGAGGGTCGGGGAACGAGTGGGAAAGTTCGATATAGACGAGGGGGGATTCGTCGTCCCCGGGGCTGGGAGGAGGGTCGAGGAAGAGTGGTAGTGTTCGACATGGACGAGGGGGTTTCTTAGTCCCCGGGGGTGACAGGAGGGTCGGGGAACGAATAGGTGTGTCCGACATGGACGAGGGGGTTTCGTGGTCCCCGAGGGGACAGGAGGGTCGGGGAACGAGTGGGAGGGTTCGACATAGACGAGGGGGTTTCGTGGTCCCCG
This sequence comes from Capra ibex, assembly GCA_006410555.1. Classification (NCBI taxonomy): domain Eukaryota; kingdom Metazoa; phylum Chordata; class Mammalia; order Artiodactyla; family Bovidae; genus Capra; species Capra ibex. The sequence continues at coordinate 58,350,062 of SJYO01014747.1, read as the reverse complement.
AGGGGGACAGGAGGGTCGGGGACGAGTGGGAGTGTTCGATATGGACAAAGGGGTGTGGTGGTCCCGTAGGAGACGGGAGGGTCGGGGACGAGTGGGGCTGTTCGACATGGACGAGGTCGTTTCGTGGTCCCCGAGGGGGAGGGGAGGGTCGACGAACGAGTGGATGTCTTCGAGATGGACGAAGGGGTTTGTGGTCCCTGGGGGACGGGAGGAATGACGACGAGTGAGTGTTCGACGTAGACGAGGAGGTCTAGAGGTCCGGGCGGGGACGGGAGGGTCGGGGACGAGAGGGTCGGGGACGAGTGAACGTCGGAGTGACGAGGGACAGGGACCCGACGGAGGAGTCGGAGAGGACGGGGAGACCGGGGAGACCCTCGGGAGTGGGGACGGGTCGAGGTGAGGAGTGGGGAAATAAAGGACCCGAGTCGAGAGTAGGGACCTGAACGGTCCACGGGTGCGCCGGAGGTCCGTCGGAGGGGACCTCCTCGAGACAGGCGGGCCCGGGGAGGACCGCCTCCAGGACGGGAACGAGAGGCGAGAAGAGACAGGGAGGTGGGTGTGGGAGGAGACCGGGGAACGACGGAGGTCAAAAGCCCAGTGGACGGAGAGAGGTCGAGGGCGACGACCAGGAGTCCCGGGACCCGAGACCAGTCGGGGGACGCAGGACCCCCCGCCACCCGAGTCGGGACACGACGGGCGACACCGGAGCCTCGGACCGGCCGGGACGTCAGGACGGGGGTCGAGACGGCGACACGAGTCGGGGTCGGGTCAGCCCTGGGTGTCAGGGGCGTGTACCGGGATAGGACCCTGGGTGCAGCCGAGGTGGTCGGACAGGTCCTTGGCAGTGACGGGACCCCAGGAGAGGGAAGGGATGAGGAGTCTAGTCTGGGAGGAAGGTAGGACCGACCAGGAGTACGGGTGGGTCGGGACCGGAGGTCTCCGGGACCAGTACGCGTCGGGAGGGGAGGGCAGAGGTCGGGCAGAACGAGGAGTTGTCGGGTGTCGGGGGGACTCGAGGGGTCGGGGCCCGTCGTCGCGAGAACCACGCCACGGGGGACGGGCCCAAGGCAGGGGCGCGAGCAGGGCGTGGCACTGATCCCCGTCGACGGAGGGGGTCCGGGTGAGCCGACGAGGTCGGGGAGGCCCCCAGGGCTCCGGCTAGAGGGAGGTCCCGAGAGTAAGGACAGGGACACACGAGTAGGAGTCCCAGGGGTGAGTGGGTACCTCCCCCGGCACGTCCCCCGAGGGGATGTCGGGCCCCGAGGCCCGGGGAAGGGACGAGACCGGGGTCTGTGTACACGAGGACCCTAGACACGCGACACAGACGTCGGGACGAGGGACCCTGAACCCGTGGTCAGGGTCCTCTGCACTCCCGGGAAGGGGGTCACGGCACTTCTGATTCTTGTCATTACTTTGGACCACTGAGGTAGACGGAGGACTTCAAGGGACACGCGACACAGACGTCGGGACGAGGGACCCTGAACCCGTCGTCAGGGTCCTCCGCACTCCCGGGAAGGGGGTCACGGCACTTCTGATTCTTGTCCTTACTTTGGACCACTGCTCTGAACGAAGGACTTCAAGGGAAAAGAAGACTCACAAAAGACAGAGTCTCCCGGACCCCCTCAGGTCTGCGCCGACTCCATGCAGAACGCACAACCACCCCACCGAATTTGTCGCGGGAACGTGGGTCCCCTCCTCGCCCTTAGGGCCGGCAGTGCCACAGCGAGAGGGAGTACGTAACACGGACCGGTTGGGTGGTGTAGGGTCCCTATTTCATCCTGAGACCACAATTACATAGGTGTGCTGACGTATATGTCATCTAACGGTCGCTCCTGGATGGCATGTCGTATCGCTTCGGGATCCCTATCCTTATCGCCCTCCCTTTCCTTATGTTCCCTAGGTCTTACCGTTCATTCTTTTTACAGTGACAAACGTCTACTGTATTAAATTGTGTACGTTTTACGATTTCTTCCATGGTCTTTCGAGGATCTCGAGGCATTACTTAACCTATTTTAAACACCCATGTTTTAATTATGTATCTTTAGACAACGTAAGATATACCGTCGTTACTTTATGGTATTTCTCTTAAATTCCTTTTTTTAGTGTAAATGGTAGGGTAGTTTTTCTTATTATGGATCCTTATTTGGAAGGGATCAGTTCCGATACCAAAAAGGTCACCAGTACACACCTACACTCTCAACCTGAGACTTCTTCCGACTCGCGGTTTCTTGACTACGAAAACTTGACACCACAACCTCTTCTGAGAACTCTCAGGGAACCTGACGTTCCTCTAGGTTGGTCAGGTAAGACTTCCTCTAGTCGGGACCCGAAAGAAACCTTCCTTACTACGATTTCGACTTCGAGGTCATGAAACCGGTGGAGTACGCTTCTCGACTGAGTAACCTTTTCTGAGACTACGACCCTCCCTAACCCCCGTCCTCCTCTTCCCTGCTGTCTCCTACTCTACCGACCTACCGTAGTACCTGAACTACCTGCACTCAGACTCACTTGAGGCCCTTTACCACTACCTGTCCCTCCGGACCGCACGACGCCAAGCACCCCAGCGTCTCTCAGTCTGTGCTGACTCGCTGACCTGACTTGACTCGACTTGACTCCTCCTTTAGGGAGACGAGACCTTCGATACCGCGACTACTTCTTTAACTCCGCTGTTCGCCTACCCTTCTGCGAGAACTTAGTCTTCTTAGCTACCAGCGGTCACTGCGAAGATGGGTTTCGTCGGATGTCCAGGTGACACTGTGGATAGTCTACCGGTTACCGTTAAAAGTGTCTGGGCTTTGTTTGAAATTTTTTAAACGACCCACTGTATTTCTGAGGTCTATCAGTTTCGTTAGAGTTCTTTGTTTTTACCTCGACCTCCGTAGCCCGAGGGACCGAAGTCTCACTTGGTGCTTCGATGTCAGCAGTTTTATAATGCCACGAACGCGTTTTGGCTTCAATATCTAACCACTAGTTTCTTTGTCCCACCTGTCGGGTCCTTACTAGGGTGGGTGGGTGCCAGTTAAGTAGACACCGTGTCCCCCGTTCTCATGTTGTGCCTCTTTTCTGTCAGTCAGAGAACTTATTCAGGACCTTTTTGACCTAACAATGAAAGATTACTTACTTGAATATTTAAGAGATCTAGGTACCCGTTTTTATTTGAGTTTTACCTAATTTCTGTTTTCACACTCTACCCTCCGATAGTTTCTCTTTCTCCCTTTGTACCCGTTTTGTGAGAAACTGTATTTAGTTCCACCATAGAAAAACATTGGTAGAGGGTCCCATTGTCTTTATTTTTCTTCTAATTTGTTTACCCTGGATTAATTCGATTTTCCGAAAACATGTCGTACCTTTTGGCAGTTGTTTTGTTACGATGGACGTCTTACTCTCTTCTATAAACGTTTAGTGCACTGGTGATTTCCTATTTGAAGGTTTTACACGTTCGTCGAGTATGTCGAGTTATTTTTTATTTTTATTTTATTTCGATTTGTTGGGTGCTCCTCTCTCTTTTGACCGGTTCCACCTCACAAGTCCTAGAGAACGGGGTGTAAAACGTTTCTCACTGACACATTATCGACTCTAGCAAATATCGTGACGTGCACGGACAGTACTCCGTGACCGATCCGGTTCCGAACACACACTATAGGTGTGCACTCGAGGTGGGCCTTACGCCGTCGTGAAATGACGAAGACGAACTGACTGATGTGATTTCGGAAACTTACCCACGAAGTGTTGTCTGACCTTGTAAGAATTTCTCTCCCCTTATGGTCTGGTGTAATTGACGGAGGACTCTTTGGACATACGTCCAGTTCTTCATTGTCAATCTTGGTCTGTTCGTTGTTGTCTGATCAAGTTTAAACCTTTTCCTGTTGTAGTTCTGACATATAACAGTGGGACGAATAAATAGCAGATACGGCTCGCGTAGTACCCTTTACGGACCTACCTCTTCGTGGTCGACGTTAGTTCTAACGGTCCTTTTTATCGTTATCGGAGTCTATGCGTCTACTGTGTGGGAATACCGTCTTTCGGTTCTCCTCGATTTCTCCTTCACTTTCTCCTCTCACCTTTTCGACCGAATTTCGAGTTGTAAGTTTCGTACTTCTGGTACCGCAAGTACCGCTTCATCTACTCCTTTGTCACCCTTGTCACTGTCCGATAAAAGAACCCGAGGTTTTAGTGACGTCTACCACTGACGTCGGCACTTTAATTTTCTATGGACAAGGAACTTCTTTTCGATACTGGTTGTATCTGTCGTGTGATCTTTCGTCTCTATAATGAAACGACCGTTTCCAGGTAGATCAGTTTCGATACCAAAAAGGTCGGCAGTACATACCTACACTCTCAACCTGGTATTTCTTTCGACTCACTTCTTAGTTACGAAGACTTGACACCAACCTCTTCTGAGAACCCTCAGGGAACCTGACGTTCCTCCAGGTTGGTGAGGTTAGATTTCCTTTAGTCAGGACCGATAAGTAACCTTCTTGACTACAACTTCGACTTTGAGGTTATGAAACCGGTGGAGTACGGTTCACAACTGAGTAACCTTTTCTGAGACTACGACCCTCCCTAACCCCCGTCCTCCTCCCCTGCTGTCTCCTACTCTACCGACCTACCGTAGTGACTGAGCTACCTGCACTCACACTCGTTCGAGACCCTCAACCACTACCTGTCCCTCCGGACCACACGACGTCGGGTACCCCAGCGTTTCTCAGCCTGTGCTGACTCGTCGACCTGACTGACTGTCCCCAGCGAAAGAGCCAGGGCCAGAGGGGTGACGCGGAGAGGGGAGATGCGCGACGTGCCAATGATCCCAGACCCCCTGCGAAGTGTGGACCATGACCCCGAGAGAGTACAACCAGACTGCCACAAACTGGGTGTACGGAAAGACTAGTAGTGACTTCCAGAGTGGGGTGAAACCCCTCTCCTGAAGACCCGAAATGACCCCGGTAGCACAACAATCCTCTGGGACCTATTGGGGAATAAACCGGGGTTGACTCCGATTAGTCTTCTCCCTCGGTCTGGGTACGGACGGTAAGGGGACACCGGACGCATATCCCTGGGGACCCTACCGGGAGGTGCACGGTCGACGACGGACCCCACTTAACGGTGGTACAATTTACTCGCTACGACCAAACCCCATTTACCCTGTCCAGTTCAGGTATTTCTATGAGTCCCGAAGAGTAGATTCCGTAGTGGAGTGCCTCTACCGAGAGTCGCCCAGGTCCAAGAGGACCTAGGATGAGGAACATCCCAGAAACTGGAGATAGAGAGAAGGAGAGGGGAAACCGGGTGTAGATGAGTAAGAGCATCTTTCTAGACGGAGGAGGTCTAGTGTCAGTAGGTGCAGGGCTACTACCACCACGTCCCAGGGTGGGTGAGGGACGTCGTCTAAGGTTGGTCCGCCGTCGTCCTGAGTGGTCCGTCTCAAGTACCGGGCTCCATCCGTCTCGGGTCCTCAGGTCACGGTCGGACTTCCTCGGTGTCTTCCTGGTAATGGGAGTAGGGGGATTAATCTACGGAACCCCAGGTCCAGAGAATCCCCCCTAAACTCCATCCTCTGTCTACCGGGGTGGTCACCTTGGTCACACTGGAGAGAGAGGACTGAGAAAGATCATTTCAAGGGAATTTTATTTTAGGGTACTTACTTGAGACCCGATCCACGAACACCAGGGAACCTTCACTCACCACGGGGGTGGTCTCGTACACCTGTTTCCTGTCTCCCTTCCCCCGTCTCCTCACTTCGACCGGGGCTCCTGGGTTCACAGGTCGGTCCTGTGAACTCAAGTTCGTTCACCTGTTTCGTCCTGTCAAACAGGACGAAGTTTATGAAACTACGGGTGTCTTTGGGTTCGAGTCTAAGGTGGTGTAGACGAGACGACCGGAGGTCGAGTCTGAGTGACGGGGAGGGATGTGCTTCCAGTTTGTTGTTCCAGTTTGTTGTCAGAGTGAGGGTTACCCGTATGGGATTCCCCAGTCAGTGAGCCACGACTCCGGTGTCTTTATGTCGATGTGTCTTAGTTCCACCCGGATCAGCGGTGGGTTGGGTAGGTGGGCGACTCGAGTCCGTTTTCGTCGGTCAGAAATCCGGGACAGGGTGGTCGGTCGGATCTACCGGACCTCTCGTTCACTCCCGTAGACCTCGGGGTGCCTTTGTCCCGTCTCTCTACCTGTGTACACGGGTTCCCGTCCCAAGGAAGTCTATGTCTCTCGTGAGACGTGGGTTACTCGTCTTTTTGTGCACTGGTCCCCCCGAAGTGTCCTTCCTCTTACCCCACCGGTGGTCGTCCTCCTTTTACTAGTTATTAATCTTTTCCTGGGATTCCTCCTTTGACCCCCGTCCCTGGAAGACCCGGAGGACTCCCACCGACTCGAACATCTGGTATATAGTCCCGTCCCACCGGAGTACGGGTCATGTGTCGTGGGTCTGGTACGACCGTCCTCTCGGGTGAAGGTCACTTCTGGGACGAGTGTCGGCGGCAGGTACGACCCTCTAGTGTAGGGTACCTACGACTGCGTTGAGACGTCGGACGTCCCTAGCTCCCATCTTGTGGGTCCCAACCCGTTGAGACTCCAACAGGTCTCTGTGGTTCCCAGACCAAGTGTACCTTGTGCTCTGGTCCTCTCTCGGAGTATGGTCCGGTTCCGGTGTCGGACCGGTGGGAGACGAGGTGGGAGTGTCCAGTTGTGAGTGACCTCTAGAGAAGGACCGGTCACCTTCCCTCCTACGGGTCTCTAGACACGTCCTCCACCTCCCCGGTTGAACGGGTCCAATTTAGGGTCCCCCGGAATACTTGTAAGGAGAAACATTCTGTGACCTCGGTTCCGGTCTGGTAATTGTCAGAGTCTTGTTACTGGATACATCCGTCGGTGGTCGGGTCTTGTAGGTCGTGGCGGTGGCCTCGGTCTGACCCTGTGTCAGGAAAGGAAGGTGGAGTCTGGACGTGCAGTAGTCTGGAGATAGAGATAGCTGTCGGGTCCTTCGGGATGGTGGCGAGACACGAAGGAGGGTGCCGGGTCAGAGGAATTACGGGGTACCGAAGGACCTAAAACAGTAGTGAAGGGTGACTCCTGGTCGGTCTCTTTCGACCTGTCCTGTACCGGGTCGGAAGTGTGACGCTAGGTATAGAACAGTCGGTAGGTCGAAAGGGTCGGAACGTCTGGGGTAGTGTAGAGATTAAAGAGATATCCTCTAGTGTAGTGTAAAGGATATCTCTTCGAAAGATATCTGTCTTTTGTGCAATTGGACGATTATGTGTGTAACATATAATTCTTACAATATCCGGAAGTCAAGTCAAGTCAGTGAGTGAATACAGGCTGAGAAACACTAAAGTACCTGACGTCGTTCGGTCCGAAGGGACAGGTAGTGGTTGAGGGTCTCAAACAAGTCTAAGTACAGGAAACTCAACCACTACGGTAGGTCGGCAGAGTAGGAGACAACAGAGGAAGAGGAGGACGGAACTTAGTCCCAGAAATGAGGAGGGTGGAAGGGTTCGTAGTCCCAGAAAAGGTTCCTCAGTCAAGAAGTGTAGTCCACCGATTTCATAACCTCGAAGTCGTATTCGTAGTAAGAAAGGTTACTTATAAGTCCTGACTAAAGGAAATCCTAACTAACCAAACTAGAACGTCAGGTTCCCTGAGAGGTCTCAAAAGAGGTTGTGGTGTCAAGTTTTCGTAGTTAAGAAGTTACGAGTCGAAAGAAATACCAGGTTGAGAGTGTAGGTATGTACTGGTGACCTTTTGGTGTCAAAAACGACACACCTGGAGACAACCGTTTCGGTACCGAGACGAAAGATTACACGACAGACCCAAAGTGCGCCGAAAAGAAGGTTCCTGGTTGGTAGAAGATTAAAGTGCCGACGTCAGTGGTAGACGTCACTAGGACCTCGGGTTCTTTTATTTCGGACTGTGACAAAGGTAACAAAGGAGTAGACAAACGGTACCGCACTACCCTGACCTACGGTACTAGAAACAAAATACTTACAACTCAAAATTTGGTTGAAAAAGTGAGAGGAGAAAGTGAAAGTAGTTCTCCGAGAAAGTAAGGAGAAGCGAAAGACGGTATTCCCACCACAGTAGACGTATAGACTCCAATAACTATAAAGAGGACCGTTAGAACTAAGGTCGAGTACGAAGTAGGTAGGTCCGTAAAGTGTACTACATGAGACGTATCTTCAATTTATTCGTCCCACTGTTGCACGTGAGAATAATAAGAGGAAAGGGTTATACCTCTGTCAGGAAACAAAGTACAGGTCAAGATTGACAACGAAGAACTGGACGTGTGTCTAAAGAATCCTCCGTCCATTTCACCTGACCATAAGACTAGAAAGTCTTAAAAGGTGTCAAACAACACTAAATATGTCAGTTCCCGAAACCGTATCAGTTATTTCGTCTTTATTTTCAAAAAGACCTTGAGTGAACGAAAAAACTACTAGGTTGTCTACAACCGCTAAACTAGAGACCAAGAAGACGGAAAAGATTTAAGTCGAACTTGTAGACCTTCAAGAGCCAAGTGTATGTCAACTTCGAACCTAACCTCTTAAAACTCTTAATAAACGATGACACACTCTACTCACGTTAACACACCATCAAACTTGTAATAGACCGTAACGAAAAGAAACCCTAACCTTACTTTTGATTGGAAAAGGTCAGGACACAGGTGACGACTCAAAAGGTTTAAACGTCCGTATAACTCCCGTCGTGAAACTGTCGTAGCTGGAATTCTGAATTTAATCGAGTCGACCTTAAGGTAGTGGAGGTGGTCGAAACATGCATCACTACGAGGGATTCCAGGTGAACTGAAGTCTGAGGTCCTAAAGACCGAGATCCACTCGCTAGTATGGTAATACCAAAAGACCTAGTACTTCCAGAAAAAACATATCAAGACACATAAGAACGATGGAGAAGAATTAGAGAAGACGAAGACAATCCAGGTACGGTAAAGACAGAAAGGAACCCGGGTAGAAACGTACTTTACAAGGGAAGTACAGAGATTCAAAGAACTCCTCTAAAGATCAGAAAGGGTTAGATAACAAAAGGAGATAAAGAAACGTAACTAGTGACTCCTTCCGAAAGAATTAGAGAGGAATCTTGAGACGTAAGTCGACCCATATAGAAAGGAAAAGAGGAGACGGAAAACGAAGAGAAGAAAAGAGTCGATAAACATTCCGAAGGAGTCTGTCGGTAAAACACAAAAAACGCAAAGAAAAAGAACCCCTACCAGAACTAGTAACAGAGGATATGTTACAGTACTTGGAAGTAGGTATCAAGAATTTCGTAGGATAGTCTAGCTTAGGGGACTGAGATAAACAGTGAAGGTGACACATTAGCATTCCCCAAACGAAGTCCAGAGTGGACTTGTCAGATCACGAAAAGGGGTGAAAGAGGTTGAATTCAGACTGAAAACGTCAATCGTGCTGGACTCGGTCTCAGTCGAAGGGCAGAACAGAAACAACTGACATATCTCGAAGAGGTAGAAGTCGACCTTTCTTATATTAGTCAGACTAAAACCATAACTGGTAGACCACTCCAGGTACACATCTCAACAGTCAAAACAAAAACCTTCTCCCACGAACGAGACTGACCACGCAAGAGAACCGTTTTGACAATCGGAAACGGGACGAAGAAAGACACCAGGTTCCAGTTTGAACGGACAATGAGGCCCATAGAGAACTGAAGGGTGAAAACGGAAGGTTAGGGGGTACTACTTTTCTGTAGCAAAAAACCACAATTAAGATCTTCCGGAACATCCGGTAGTATCTTGGCAAGTTGAAGTCGCAGAAACCGTAATCACTAACCCCGTATCTGAACCTAATGACACTATGACTTACCGAACGGAACCTTTTCTTGTCTCTAGTAAGACAGTAAAAACTCTGACGTGGGTTCATGACGTAAAGTCTGAGAAAAGAACTGATACTACCGATGAGGTAAAGAAGATTCCCTAAGGACGGGTGTCATCGTCTATATTACCAGTACACTTAATTTAAACGGGTAAGGTCAGGTAAAATCAAGCGACTAAGGATTTTACAGCTACAAGTGAGAACGGTAGAGGACAAACTGGCGAAGATCAAACGGAACTAAGTACCTGAATTGTAAGGTCCAAGGGCACGTCACAACGAAAGATGTCGTGGCCTTAAATGCAGGAAGTGGTCAACGTAGGTGCTGACCCGGAACAAAAGTGAAACCAAGGGAGAAAAGTAACAAAGACCTCAATAAAAGAGGTAAGAAGAAGTCCTCCTATAACCCGTGGACGACTGGACCCCTCAAGTAGAAAGTCACAGGATAGAAAAACGGAAAAGTATGACAAGTGCCCCGAGAGTTCCGTTCTTATGACTTCACCAAACGAGAAGGGGAGAGGTCACCTGGTACAAATCAGTCTTGAGAGGTGGTACTGGGTAGGTAGAACCAACCGGGACGTACCGTACCGAGTATCAAAGTACCTTAATCTGGTCCGACAATAGGTAACACTAGTCAAACCAATCAAAAAACACTAACACCAAAAGTAAGACAGACGGGAGACTATTTATTCCTATTCTCCGAATACCTTCGAAAGACAACCTTGTATGACTGACACTCCCTTTAACCCAGAACAAGACTACCCGTCCCGGTACGAGTCATTTAGAAATTAGGTTAAAAGATAACTACTCGACTCAAGGGAGGGACAACGAACCGAACTCCGGTTTGATAACTGGGTACGGAGGTGGACTCTGAACACCTGTGAGTGTCCGTGCAGATCCAGTCAGAGAATGACCGAGGTTTCATCTTAAGGGACCTCCAAGAGTCACGGACACGACCTAGGAGGAATCCCCTAGACACACCCAGGATCTTGAAAGAATTGTCACACTCTTAAAGAAACCATATAGCTAACCATTTAGTTAAAATAATGGACGGTGTAGTTCCCTGTGGACCCCGAGGAACTACCTCTACAGAAAACCCGAATTTGGTGTCGTGGGGAGTCGGTAGGTCGTACCGGTAGAGTCGTCTCCCTAGGGGGAGGAGGACCCCAGTTTCTCTCAAGGTACAGGTCACTGGACAGACAAAAGTCTGACACGTACAGGATCCGTTCTTGTGTGTCTTCTTGACCTGTTTTTTCCAGAAGTACTGGGCCTATTAGTGCTACGGCACTAGTGAGTGGATCTCGGTCTGTGGGACCTTACTCTTCAGCTCACCCGGAATCCTTCGTAGCGATACTTGTTTCGATCACCTCCACTACCTTAAGGTCAACTCGATAAAGTTGGGGATTTTCTACTACGACACTTTCACGACGTGAGTTCTACGGTCGTTTAAACCTTTTGAGTCGTCACCGGTGTCCTGACCTTTTCCAGTCAAAAGTGGGGTTAGGGTTTCTTTCCGTTACGGTTTCTTACGAGTTTGATGACGTGTTAACGTGAGTAGAGTGTGTGATCATTTCATTACGAGGTTTAAGAGGTTGGGTTCGAAGTCATGATGTCACTTGGCACTTGAAGGTCTACAAGTTCGACCAAAATCTTTTCCGTCTCCTTGGTTGGTCTCTAGTTTAACGATTGTAGACGACCTAGTACCTTTTTCGTTCTCTCAAGGTCTTTTTATAGATAAAGACGAAATAACTGATACGGTTTCGGAAACTGACACACCTATTGTTGTTTGACACCTTTTAAGATTTTCTCTACTCTTATGGTCTGATGGACTGGACGGAAGACTCTTTGGATATACGTCCAGTCCTTCTTTCTCAATCTTGACCTGTACCTTGTTGTCTGACCAAGGTTTATCCTTTTCCTCACACAGTTCTGACATATAACAGTGGGACAAATAAATTGAATATACGTCTCATGTAGTACTCTTTACGACCTGACCTTCCTTGTGTTCGACCTTAGTTCTAACGGTCCTCTTAATAGTTATTGGAGTCTATAGGTCTACTGTGGTAGGAATACCGTCTTTCACTTCTTCTTGATTTCTCGGAGAACTACTTTCACTTTCTCCTCTCACTTTTTCAACCGAATTTCGAGTTGTAAGTCTTTTGGTTCTAGTACCGTAGACCAGGGTAGTGAAGTACCGTTTATCTACCCCTTTGTCACCTTTGACACCGACTGAAATAAAAAAACCCGAGGTTTTAGAGACGTCTACCACTGACGTCGGTACTTTAATTTTCTACGAACGATGAACCTTCCTTTCAATACTCGTTGAATCTGTCGTATAATTTTTCGTCTCTGTAATGAAACAGTTGTTTCCAGGCAGATCGTTCCGATATCAAAAAGGTCATCAGTACCTACTACACTCTCAACCTGATATTTCTTTCGACTCGTGGTTTCTTCACTACGAAAACTTGACACCACAACCTCTTCTGAGAACTCTCAGGGAACCTGACGTTCTTCTAGGTTGGTCAGGTAGGATTTCCTCTAGTCAGGACCCACAAGTAACCTTCCTGACTACAACTTCGACTTTGAGGTTATGAAACCGGTGGACTACGCTTCTCAACTGAGTAACCTTTTCTGGGACTACGACCCTTTCTAACTCCCGTCTTCCTCTTCCCCTACTGTCTCCTACTCTACCAACCTACCGTAGTGACTGAGTGACCTCTACTCAAACTGATTTGAGACCCTCAACCACTACCTGTCCCTCCGGACCGCACGACACCAGGTACCCCAACGCTTCTCAGCCTACTGACTCGTTGACTTGACTCGACTTGACTACCGGGTCCACCGGAGAAGACCATGAATACTCGGGTCACCGACCAACTGAACGTGACCTTCGTAACGAAGGACAACGAAAATGGAGACTTACCCACCGACTCTGAAGAAGACAGGAAACCCAGAAGGACCCAACGTCCCGTACCGACACCAATCCGATAGTTAAGTCGAACTCGAGATCGGACGGAGATGAGTACTGTCAAAAAAGGAGGAGGAGTCAGACTAGAGCTAATAATTTATGGGATTTCCAGTGGAGATCGACGACCCCGTATCCTCAAACATCCAAATTCTCGGTAGAAAAAAGAAAGAGAACCCAGTGAAGGAACTGGAAAAGGGTCAACTGACCGGAAGATTACGTGAAAGAACAGGGAAACTAACCGGTACCTGGTCACCAAGGACGAGAAAAAGGAGGGAGGGGGTGAGGGTCCTTAATATAGAGTTCACCCGAGGTTTAAACCCTAATATGAGAGTGGTGACAATATTTAAACCCCTACCAGGGACCACTCGACCAGTCACGCGGTAACCCGACGACAGGTTTAGGAAACGAGGAGGAGAACCCATCTATTCATCTATCATGATAAACCTGTAGGAAAGACAAGTTAGTCTGAACTTTATGAAGTCACTTGGATGATCTCAGAAGTCTGTAAACCGGGTCTCAAACAGACATATCCCGATTTACCACTCCCTCTTCTCGAACACAGGAGACACGGAAACGGTAGACGGTGTAGGGGTCTCCCGTGAAAGAGGGACTCCGACGCACTATCCTTCAGGGTCATACACAGTCGGATCACTCAGGAGGAAAAAGTAGGACCCCTTTCCCGTCCATGTCTCCCCGTACCCCTCCACCCGAAACCCCAACACAATGTCCCTTCTCGACTGAGATCCGACCTAGACCAAGAAACTAAAAACGAAGGACAACGAAGACAAGTGACCTTACTATGACAGGTGTGTATTACCAGACGTAATCCCTTGGGGCCCAAAGGGTCTACCACGATCACCATTCCTTATGGAGACGGTCACGTCCTCCACATTCTCTGAACCCAAAGTAGGGACCCAGTCCTTCTAGGAGACCTCCTCCTGTAACGTTAGGTGAGGTCATAAGAACGGACCTCTTAGGGAACCTGTTTCCTCCGATCTCAGGTATCCCAGTACAGTTCCCTCGCACATTGAAGGAACCAAAGCAGAGTAGTGTTGTTTTTAAACTTCGCTACCTACAATTTCGGGAGCCGCACAGCGTCGAGAGTCTGTCTGGCGCGATATCGAGATTCGAGAGACCGTCTAGGCACAGTGTCGAGTCAAGGTAAGTCTTTTACTTCCCCGTTATGTAGGAGCTCCGCGTTCCCGACGACGACGACGACGACTCAGCGAGTCAGCACAGGCTGAGACGCGCCGGGGTGTCTGCCGTCGGGTGGTCCGAGGGAGTAGGGACCCTAAGAGGTCCGTTCTTGTGACCTCACCCAACGGCAAAGGAAGAGGTTACGTCCTTTCACTTTCCACTTTCACTTCAGTGAGTCAGTACAGTCTGAGACACACTGGGGTACCTGACGTCGGGTGGTCCGAGGAGACAGGTACCCTAAACGTACGACTGGGTTTTCTGCGTTCATCCTCTCTCTCTCCCTCTCCCTCTCTCTCTCCCTCTCCCTCTCTGTCTCTCGTGCGTGCTCGTGTCCCCGTTCCGGGGCCGGGAACCCGAGGAGCAGAATGCACGAAAAGGAGGGGGACCCGGACGAGACACATTGGACCCGACCGGCGCTCGCGACAAACGAGGTGGACTCCAGGAGTGAGGTCAGGAGCCTGGAGGGAAACAAGACAAAAGTACCCGAAAAGGGAACAAAAAATCGGCGACGGTAAAACCTGGGGAAAAGGGACAAGATCGATGGACTTGTCAGTGTTTCCTAATCAGTACTGACTTCGCTGAATTTTGTCGTACCCCTTGGGGTGGGGTGACGGACTCACAATTTGGTTTCACGGACACCAGTCCCCCTACAGGACTGGACAGGTGGACACCCGCCTTATCCTTCCTTCCTTTATTGCCTGGGGGAGGGACTCCGACCGGTAAGATCCTCTATAAACACTAGAAAAATGACACGTTTATCTACCCCTTTGTTACCTTCGTCACTGTCCGAAATAAAAGAACCCGAGGTTTTAGTGACGTCTACCACTGACGTCGGTACTTTAATTTTCTGTGGAAGAGGAACCTTTTTTTCGATACTGTTTGGATCTGTCACATAATTTTTCGTCTCTATAATAAAACGATTATCTTCAGGTACATCAGTTTTGACGAAAAGGTCATCAGTACATACCTACACTCTCAACCTGGTATTTCTTTCGACTCGTGGCTTCTTAGCTACAAAAACTTGACACCACAACCTCCTGAGAACTCTCAGGGAACCTGACGTTCCTCTAGTTTGGTCAGTTAGGATTTCCTTTAGTCAGGACTTATAAGTAACCTTTTTAACTACGACTTCGACTTCGAGGTTATGAAACTTTCCAACAAGGACTTGGCGTTTTCTGCGACCCTAAGAACCGGAGGTCTCCTCTTCTTAAGTTGGGACCCGGTCTCTGCTCTGAACTAATGAGTCTCGAAAACACATTATTTCAAAAGCTCACACTTCTTTCAGTGCGGCTAAGAGCAGTGTTAATGCGTTGTAGCAATTGTAAAGCAGTCTCGTCATACCAAGCTTTCAGTTATTTCAACAGGTAACATTACAAAAGCAGGTTGTTTTACTATTATAACTTGTTCTCCTTTGGCNCTCTTATGCAATTGGTAAGTATGCAATTAGAACAATTTAAATGATAAATATTCAATGACAGTGTTATTTCCATATGGCCTTGTATCAACATAAATGGGTAAGGGACACAAGCTCGGAGATATAAAAATCCCGTAACTCCTACATTACCATATTTGTTCCCAGTAGTATTGGGTTGTAAATATAGACTATTGCCATGACCAAAAGCAGCCAAAAGTTTCCACAGTTCTGTTTGATATACTTGAGCAGTGTTTACAGAGAAAATGGGTGGATGCTGTCCTCGATATTCAGGGAAATCAGGTGTTCCCCCAGGTGCCCAATCCCATAAAAGGGTGGCATCGGCATTGTTGATGTTGTACACTGATGCAACCCGGGCTCGACATAAAGTCCAAGGAGTGTCTATTCCTATGCCGATGCTTAAATGTTTGTCGCAAAACGGAATGTCCGGTTCTGTCATGGTACGATCTTTTTCCGGGTTTTTCATCAATGCCAGAAATAGTCACTCTCCTCGGCCGGGACACGAGGACCTAGGCCCCAGGGTCCGAGGTCCCACACTCACCACTGCGGACACCAGGTTCGGGGGACGCCACAAACAATGTCGGAGGACACGACTGGTGGGTTGTGCCCCGTGAACAGACACCGAGGGGACCACGGTCCGACCGGAGACGGACCCTCCGCCTCACCTCGGGATCCCCGCCCAGCACCCACCCCCCCAGTCCGTGGGTACTCAGTCCATCCCTACCCTGGTCCCTGGGACCCACGTCCACCACCCCCGTCCTTCGGGCCCCGGTCACCCCCACCCCGTCGGCCCGACACCTGAGGAGTTTCCCTCTTCCACACAGTTGTATGCCTCTGACCGGCCACTCGACCCACTTCAGTTCTGCGAAATAACAGCAATTTCTCTATTTCTGTCGTTTCTCGTCCGATGGCGTAACGCGTCGTCTTCGAAGGGTTCGGGGTCCGGCACCAGGAAGGTCAGGACCCCGTCGCGGAGGGTAGGTCTCTTCGGGCACGTGTAAAGACGTTGCTGCCCTCTCAGACAGGGCTCTCCGCCCCACCCGGGCCCCGGGCCCCGACCCGGAGACACCCAGAGACCAGAGTGGAGAGTGGGGGCGAGAGCCACGTCCGGCTCGAGGACCCCCTCACAGTCCGACAACCGGTGGCCTACCTGACCGACGGGACGGCAGGACACAGGACCCTCGGGGACGTCGAGACAGGTGACCCTTGGCCAGTGGTCCGGGCAGAGGTCCGCCGGGCAACCGCCCT
>SJYO01014747.1:58241387-58333220 GCA_006410555.1 Capra ibex | reverse complement strand
CCCGGGGGTGGAACTTCTCCCAGTGCCACCGCGACATCGTCTGCGACTCGTCCTTCTCGCACTACTTCTACCTCTATCAGCAGGTCTCGGGCAGGTCGAGGGGCAGGACCCGCAGGCGTGTCGAGAGGAGGAGGTCGTCGTCTAGACGTGTCCCTCCCCCCAGTCACGACACAGACGGGTGCCCCCCGACCCGCCCCAGTAGCCCCGAAGCCCCGTCCCGAGGGAGACGCCGGCCCCCCCTTCCACCACACTAGGGGGTACCCGGCCCGTCCCCAGTGGACTCCAGTCAGAGACCCGGGGTCGGGGTCGGGAGGTCGGGACCGGTGACAGACCCGGACCGGACACCCCAGGACGAGGGTAGGACTCGACACGGGACTCGACCCCGGGACTGGGGTGGAGGGGCGTCCTGTCTCCGAGTCAAGGACCGGAGGAGACGGGACCCCCGGTCCGGACCTCGGCCCTCCGAGTCGTCTCGCGTGCACGGACCCGGGACAGGGGCCCTCCCTCCCGTCTGTCACGGCCCGACACAGGGACACGGGCTCCCCACTCCCACGGTCCTGCTCCCCGACTCCCCCCTAGAGTCGGACACTCCCTCCCCGCACCCACGGGGTCCCCTCCGCTCCTTCCTACAGACTGGACCAGTCACACCAGTCACACCCTTTTCCGGCGACTCGTCGGGGTCCCGCGACCTCCTACCCCTGGTCGACCACAGGTGTCCCTCCCGAGTGCTCTGGGTCGAGACCCAGACCCGGGCACCCCAGTGGGGTACCCAGGGGCTCACGCTCTGGACTCACACACGCCCGCACACCCACTCACTGCCCCCACTTCGCACGAACACACGCCCACCTGCGGACTCACGCACACGTCCTCCGACCCACACCCGACAGAGCACACGCACGCCCCGACCCCGAACCACAGACACCGAGACCCGAGTCACAGGGGTCCCTCGTCGATCCAGGGACGGGACCTACAAGTCCCGAGGGTCGGACCCGGGAAAGTCCGTGTCCCTGCTGGAGGGGTGCCCGCGTGTCCGGACCGGGGCCCGTCTCTCTCGGTCCGTCTCGGAGGACCGGCTGCTCCTACTGCGGACTGGAGCCCTCGGACTCCCACTTCGTCCCGGTGGGGGGTCCGGTGAGACCGAGGTCCGTCCGGGTCTCACCTGTGTGCCTGAGTCCCGTGGGTCCTTGTCCCCGGACCCCTGTTCCTGCGCCGGGACCGGGTGCCGCACCCGACCTCGTCTCCGCCCTTCGCAACCCGGAGTTAGGGACTCCAGAACCCACGAAGGGGGCAAGGACGGGTCTCAGGCCGGGTCTTACACCACCGACCTCCCCCGGCACCTCGACGCGGAGACCGGTTCGGGGAGGCTCCGGAGCCCGTCGGGGGTCCACCGGACGGCCTGGGTGAGTGACACACAGACCGGGCCTCTCCCCAGTCGCGGGGGTGTCTACGACTTGGTTCGCCGGGTCTCACCCGAGTCGGGCGGGGGGCGTCCGGACCGCCAGTGGTCCCGAGACGGAGCCTTTCTTGGTCGTGTCGCAACGTCCCAGGGTCCCGCCGGACCCACGAAATAAGTACCGCCGGGTCCTCCGTACGTGTGTCCCTCCCCGATCCCGCAGGACCGACCTGGACCTCGAGCCCCAACCGCCCCTCCCCGCCCACCTACTCCCTTGCAAGTGATCCAGTCGCCGCACACCGAGTAAATGGGCCTCCGAATCTCTACCTGAAGAGAAACATCACTAAGGCATCTCGAAGTACGTAGTGGCGTGTGCACATCCACAGAGGAAGGACGGTCGACGAGAACAAGTGGGACTCGGACGACATGTCCTTCATCCTCGGCAGCCACAGGTCGACCCCACCCCGACACACCATGAACAGGAGACTGAGTCCGACGGGTAGAGAGACGGTGAGGTGCAGATGGAGAAGACCCATCTTTGGCCACTACTCCGTCCACTGCGACTCGCACGAAAACGACTCGAGAAGGGCCCCACCCCGGTCCTGCATGTGGACGCCGAGGGCCCGGACGGGACACCCCTGTCCGTTCGGACAATCGTGTCCTTAGTGAGACTAACCGGGTGCCCTGGGAGGACCCGGGCGGGTGGACCGGGTGGAAACCAGGACCTCTACCAGGAATACTACCCCCGGCCCTCCGGAAGCAACACCTGGAACGTGAACTTGAGGAAAGGGACGTCGGTCAGAAACACGACCTACCCGTCCCGCGACTGGTGCGCCTTCCACGACAACTTGACGAGGAGGGAGCCGCAACAGGACCGGCACACGTGGAGGTGCAACAGGTGCTTGGTCCTCTTGACGTGGAGCCCCAGCAGGACCGGGTGCAGGTGGTGGTGTGTGTACTGGAGCCCGCAAGGTCTCTAACATTCCCACAGGAACCCAAAGCCCCCCTTCTACTTCTGTCTGTCAGGAGGGTCTCCAAGACACCGACCACTCTTTCGTGCCACCCCCAAGACGTGAACCCTTTGGAGGAAACCCACACGCAAGNAGCCCCAGCAGGACCGGGTGCAGGTGGTGGTGTGTGCACTGGAGCCCGCAAGGTCTCTAACATTCCCACAGGAACCCAAAGCCCCCCTTCTACTTCTGTCTGTCAGGAGGGTCTCCAAGACACCGACCACTCTTTCGTGCCACCCCCAAGACGTGAACCCTTTGGAGGAAACCCACACGCAAGAGGTGGGCCGACGGGTGCTCACGACAGACGGTGACAACCTGTCACCCACTGCGGTCGACTGAATGGACCCGTAAACCCTGTGACCGTCCCAAGGACAAGTGGAAACCCGAGACGTCTCTCTCGTCTGACCCTAATGGTCCCGTCCTTCGGTTCCCGACCCGAATCCCCTCCCTGTCCAAAATCATCGGCTCGGGTCCCGGACGGAGACACCCCGGTCCTCGGCTCCACAGTAGGTCGGACGTCGTCGGACCTGTAACACCTTTGAGGTCTGTTGGGGGAAGGGTTCGGACGCCCTGGAAGTCCTCTCTCTGTCTGTCCCGGAGGGGACTGTGCGGCCCGGACCAAGGTTCGTGGGGACCCCACTCCGGGGACGTCCGCCCTCACACCCCGAGTGTATGGGAACCAGCACCCAGAATGTCCTGCCTATCCACTGGGACCGCAACAGAAGCCCTGGACTCCGGAACGTCACTGTCCGAACAGGTGGAACCACGACGACCGGCCCACCCGATGCAACGTCTACTTCCAGACCCGAGGACTCCACGACCGGCCGTGCCAGTGGTGCGACGACTCTCTCATCTCGGGCCTCCTGACGTCCTGCCGGCCCTTCCACGCGTGCGGCGACCAGTCCCGCGGGCTCAAGGTCCAGTGCCAGTGGCCGAGCCCGTATATCGACCTCTGGTCCGTCGGGTCCCAGTGCCACCTCGACCTGCACAGGGGCGTCGACCTACGGTCTCCCATCTGAAAGCCCCCACACCACCTCCGACACTCTCTCCTCCGACCCACTTACGTCCCAGGTCGTCCTGGAGTCCACGGGTCCGGACCCCGTGGAGACTCGGGTCGGTGGTAGACGAAGGTCCCAGACTGCTGACGGGCCGTACCACCGGTGGGCCGAGACACACGACGTCGACCCTACAGACCTGTGTCGAACCCAGCCACTCACACCGGAGGACCTAATCTCGGGTCCCGGGGAAGGGAGGAGACCCGCGGACCGGGAAGACCACCGGGGACGAGGGAGTCGGACCTCCTCGGACGGGGGAGTAGGACGAGACGGGGGTCGGGGGCAGGCCGGACCGGAGTCGGGACGTCTGGGCACTGAAACCCCGGTCGAGACACGTGTCCGCGAGACCCGAGTACAGGGTCGGGACTAGGACCTGGGACAGAGACTCAAGAGGAGGAACTAACAGGGGAGGGTTGGGACCAGGTTGGTCCGAGGGTTTCCACACAGAGACCGGGGCAGGAAGTGGACCAAGGGGACTAACCGGGAGCCGGGGACGAGGTGCGAGGACCGACGGGCCGAGGAGGAGTGGTCTGGGAGGTCCGGGACTAGAAGGACCCACGTGGGGTGCGAGTCGTGACACCCCCGGAACGAACCCGGGACGGGCGTGGAGGTCGTGGCCCACCGAGGTGTCCGGGGTCGGGCAGATTGGCCCGACAGGGATCTCGGACCAGTCGAGGCACCCGGACGTCGGAGTAGACACTGGAGCTTCTTCTCAGACCAATCGATGGACCCGGGGTCTGGGGCCGGCTCGACAGGGATCTCGGACCAGTCGAAGCACCCGGACGTCGGAGTAGACTCTGGAGCTCCTTCTCGGACCAGTCGAGGGGCCCGGGGACGGGTAGACTCTGGAGCTCCTTCTCGGAGTACATCAGGGTCGGAACAGGCGACAGAACCGTCGACGGGGAACGGAACCGGCTGGGGTAGGTGGGACTCAGGGGTGTCTACCGACGTTGTGTTACCCTTGGGACCCGGACACTTACCTCCGGTGGACGAGAGTAGCCCTTCGGGAGGGTGAAGTCCGGTCTCGTAGGAAGTAAAGGGAGACGTGAACCGGAACGATAGGGGCTGGGACGTCGTTTTCCCGAGGGAAATCGAGTCTGGGAGACGGAGGCTGAAGTCGTGATCGGCCGGTCGACGAGCAAGGGTCTCGGGCCCAGTGGACGCGTTAGCGGTGGAAGAGGGGAGTCTGTGGGGTCTCTCAGGGGACGGGAGGGACGGGGAAAGTGGGGATCTTCGGGATGGACGGGGGCTCGCGGTCCGCAGGGGGCAGGAGGGTCCGGGGACGAGTGGGGATGTTGAGATGGGCTGGGGGGTTTCGAGACCCCCCGATGGACAGGAGGGACCGGGGACGAGTGGGGATGTCGACATGGGCTGGGGGGTTTCGAGACCCCCCGAGGGGGCAGGAGGGTCCGGGGACGGGCGGAAGTGCTCGGTACGGACGAGTCGGTTTCGAGACCCCAGCGGGGACAGGAAAGTCGGGGGACGAGTGGAGTCTTCGCGATGCACGAGACGACTTTGAGAATCCACGGGGGACGGGAAGGTCGGAGACCGAGTGGGAGTCTTGGACATGGACGAGGGGGTTTTGGGTCCCCGAAGGGGTCAGGATAATCGGGAGACGAGTGGGAGTGTTCGACATGGACGAGGGGGTTTAGTGGTCCCCGTGTTGTTCAGGAGGTTCCGGACGAGTGAGTATTCGACATGGACAAGGGGGTTTGTGGTCCCTGTGGGGGACAAGAGGGTCGGGGTCGGGTGGGAGTGTTCGACATGGTCGAAGGGGTTTGTGGTCTCCAGGGGACGGGAGGATTGGGGACGAGTGGGAGTATTGGACATGGACGAGGGGGTTTCGGGGTCCCGAGAGGGACGAGAGGGTCGGGGACGAGTGAGGGTTTTCGACATCGGTGGGGGGGTTTAGGAGTCCCGAAGGGGACAGGAGGGTCCGGGACGAGTGGGAGTGTTCGACATGGACGAGGGGGTTTGTGGTCCCTGTGGGGGACAGGATGATCGGGGGACGAGTAGGAGTATTGGACATGGACGAGGGGATTGCGTGGTCCCCGGGGGACGGGAGGATTGGGGACGAGTGTGTGTTCGACATGGACGGGGGGGGTGGTTTGGTGGTCCCGAGGGGGACGGGAGGGTCGGGGACGAGTGGGGGTTTTCGACATGGACGAAGGGGTTTGTGGTCTCCAGGGGACGGGAGGACTGGGGACGAGTGGGTGTTCGACATGGACGAGGAGGTTTCGGGGTCCCGAGAGGGACGAGAGGGTCGGGGACGAGTGAGGGTTTTCGACATGGGTAGGGGGGTTTAGGAGTCCCGAAGGGGACAGGAGGTCCGGGACGAGTGGGAGAGTTCGACATGGACGAGGGGGTTTCGTGGTCCCGGGGGGACGGGAGGGTCCGGGACGAGTGGGAGTATTGGACATGGACGAGGGGGTTTCGTGGTCCCCGGGGGACGGGAGGATTGGGGACGAGTGACCACCGGAGTGACGGGGGACAGGGACCCGACGGGGGAGTCGGAGAGGACGGGGAGACCGGGGAGACCCTCGGGAGTGGGGACGGGGCGAGGTGAGGAGTGGGGAAATAAAGGACCCGAGTCGAGAGTAGGGACCTGAACGGTCCACGGGTGCGCCGGAGGTCCGTCGGGAGGGGACCTCCTCGAGACAGGCGGGCCCGGGGAGGACCGCCTCCAGGACGGGAACGAGAGGCGAGAAGAGACAGGGAGGTGGGTGTGGGAGGAGACCGGGGAACGACGGAGGTCAAAAGCCCAGTGGACGGAGAGAGGTCGAGGGCGACGACCAGGAGTCCCGGGACCCGAGACCAGTCGGGGGACGCAGGACCCCCCGCCACCCGAGTCGGGACACGACGGGCGACACCGGAGCCTCAGACCGGCCGGGACGTCGGGACGGGGATCAGCGACGGTGACGGAAGCCGGGGTCGGGTCAGCCCTGGGTGTAAGGGGCGTGCACCGGGATAGGACCCTGGGTGCGGTCGAGGTGGCCGGACAGGTCCTCGGCAGTGACGGGACCCCAGGAGAGGGAAGGGACGGGGAGTCTAGTCTGGGAGGAAGGTAGGACCGACCAGGAGTACGGGTGGGTCGGGACCGGAGGTCTCCGGGACCAGTACGCGTCGGGAGGGGAGGGCAGAGGTCGGGCAGGACGAGGAGTTGTCGGGTGTCGGGGGGACTCGAGGGGTCGGGGCCCGTCGTCGCGAGAACCACGCCACGGGGGACGGGCCCAAGGTAGGGACGCGAGCAGGGCGTGGCACTGATCCCCGTCGACGGAGGTGAGCCGACGAGGTCGGGGAGGCCCCCAGGGCTCCGGCTAGAGGGAGGTCCCGAGAGTAAGGGCAGAGACACACGAGTAGGAGTCCCAGGGGTGAGTGGGTACCTCCCCCGGCACGTCCCCCGAGGGGACGTCGGGCCCCGAGGTCCGGGGAAGGGACGAGACCGGGGTCTGTGCACACGACGACCCTAGACACGCGACACAGACGTCGGGACGAGGGATCGTGAACACTGAACCGGGGGTCTCCACACTTCCGGGACGGGGGTCAGGACGTTTTGACGCTTCGCCTAACTTTGGACCGCCGTGCGGAACGAGGGACTCCAAGGGAAAAGAAGACCCACAAAGACGGAGTCTCCCGGACCCCCTCAGGTCTGCGCCGACTCCACGGACCACACCCATAGACATACCTCCACCCACTCTCTCCGGGACCCTGGGTCCCCTCGCCACCCTTGGGGTCCCAGTACCCGGAAGTGGCAGACGTTCCTAGTGCGGACAACGACGAGACGTCGGACCCCGGACCCGGGGCGTGGACTCGGGAGACCCGGAGGGTCGGGTGACCCGAGGACCCGGCGGGACCTGTCACACCGACACGGCAGACTACCGAAGTCACAATCCGGGCCCCAGGCCTTAAGGTCCTCGGGAGTATCGGGGGTGGGGTCTGCACGGCACACGCCCCCCTTCCCACGGTGAGGAGGCACGAACCACCCGTCGGACGGGCGACGCGACGAAGTCCGGGCGGGGGGTGGACCGGTCGTGACACCCCTCCCCGACGCCTTACACCCAGACTGGACGCAATCCCAGGACCGGGGGCCAGTGGCCCGGACGTTCGACATCAGTGTCCACGGACGTAACGAGTGCTTGGTGTATATAGTATTGGACGAGTCGAGTGTTCACTACTCAGACCTTTTTCCGGACTGTTACAGACCCGAATCTCCCAGTCCGGGCACCCCAGGTGGGTGGACAGGGGGTCCAAAGACCCCTCTGTTTGACGGTGCACCGGGTCCCGTGCCTCCCACGACCAAAGGAGGAGGACCAGGGGACGACGACACGCAAACCACTCCTCCCAGTCAGGGAGAACCCTTAGGGACGTCCTGTAAAGACAGGGGTGCGTCGACCCCGTTCGACGACACCGACCACTGCCGACTGTTACCCTGCGTCCACGAGCTCCGGACCCGAAATAGTCTACGTGTCACACGCGTCGTCCAGAACTCCGGCGTAAGAAAGATCTGCTTGGGAAAATGACCTCTCCCGACCACTCCGGCCGGCAAGCGACTCACGACGCTGTGACACTCGGAGTACCACTTCAGGCCCAGAAGTGGTACTCTCTTCTTCGGCGGAGTGCCACTCTCGTCTCTCTCCGAAACTCCACAAGGACCGCCGACTCAGGACCAACCCTACAGTGTCGTCTCCTCAGTCGGAAAGTCCACAGGGAGTCGGGTCGACACTCAGGGGTGGCACAGACCCTGGACCGAGTAGGAACTGAGTTGGACGACATTTCCGTGGACGCATTGGGCTGGGGAGACTTGGGAGAAAAGATTGGAGGAAGGACAGACGGGGCACCGACGGCCCATGGCCCGGAGTGTGGGCGGAGGGGTCTAGGGCTGCCGACGACGAGGGTCCTGTCTCGCGCCACGGACAGGGAGGGAGTCCAAGACAAAGACCTTCCTGAAAAGTAAGAACACGTGTAAGTCCAAATTGGGTCCTTTGTCTTCGGGGAGCTCCGGGAAGTCGCTCCTGACGCCGGAGAGTCCTTTAGTTTCCGACTGCCTTAGCATTATTCTCCTCCGCCCCGCGGCCGTCCACTCGACCGGGGTGCCTCCGACTCCTAGTAGACACGCCTTCGACGAGCCGGGGCCCCCACCCTTGTGGGTGAGTCTCAGAGGTTCCCTTCGGACCGAAAGAAACACACACCACACCTACGGGAGGTCCCGACGGACGTAGGAGTCGACACACTGGTTAGTGCGCTCCAGGAGGAGCTCACAGGCCCGACGCCCATTCGTCCTGGGACGGACGGGTGCTCCGACGAGCCGTCGACGGGGGAGTGGGGTAGAGGGAAGCACAGAGGACCGTTGACGGAGGGGACGGGTCCGACGAGGCGGTCGAAGTAGAGACAGGGACAAACGTAGTCCGGAGTCCTATGCGACCCCGACAAACAGTGACACTGGGACTCGACGACACTACTCTAGACACAGAGGACTTCGTGACCCCTGCAAAATTCCCCTTTTCGTCTCCGACGAAGAAGGGTCGACGACGCCGGTCCCGAACCCGAAGTGCCCTCACCGCCAAACCACCGAACGGAGACACATGAACCCGCTGAACGATTGACGCACCCTCGCTCTAGTGCACGCACACTCTCGGACATCGTAAGAGCCACCTGTTACACACGCGATCGTCCAACCCCGAAGAGTCCACCGTGATCTCGATTTGTTGGGCGGACGACCACGTCCTCCGCACTCTCTGTGTCCGAGCTCCGGACCTAGTCCTTCTAGGGGACCTCCTCCCGTGCCTTGGGTACGGTCATAAGAACGGACCTCTTAGGGTGCCTGTCTACTTTAACCTCCCGATGTCAGGTGTCACAACGTTTCTCAAACTGTGTTGACTTCTCAAAATCGCACATTAGTGCATACAATTTAGTACATACAATTTTATAAAAGACACGCACCTTTCGAAGAGATATCCTTTTTCTCCGGGAGTCCCCAGGACTACCCCCTACGTCCCGACCCCTTCGACCTGCCGACTGTTCTATACCTGGGGTCACACTTCCGACCCGGTGCAGGACAGGTCGAAAGAGACGAACCAGGAGTCGCCCTTCGCTCCTGTTTCGGGTCCTTCGGCACGCCACAACTACCTCGGACCCGGTACCCCCCTACAGTGACGCCCCATCCCGAAGGCCCCGACAACGATCTCTACCGCCAGACTGTAGGACGTCCAGACCGGGTGTCCCTCCCCCGACTCAGGACCCGACGAAGGACACCCCCACGACCCACAGGGGCCGACCGCCGGCGTAGGGGCCTGTCTCGCGTACGAACACAGTCCGGCCCTAAGGCCAGTCAAGTACAGAGACGTGTAGGACCAGGTCTCACATCACTCACTCTTACAAGCACTCCGGGGACACCTTCCGGAGGTCGCCAAGGAGGTCGGCGTGAGGGGCGGGGAACTCGTGTCTGAAAGGGTACGTAGACCGGGAGACGGAGACCCTCACTGGGGACAGTTGGTGACATACTGAACAACCTCAGACCCTACGAGTCGCCCTAGGTATGTGCATTTCACTGGCGGCCCCCTGGACGGGTAGACACCGGGGGCACCATGGGGCCGGTCGGGACCCAGGAGTAGTGTACCTTCGACTCTGACACGGGACGTCGACTACCCTGGGACAGGACGTCGACCACCCCCACCCCCCGGCGAGCTACTTCTTACCTCTGGGTAGCCTTCCGACAGACGACTAGTCCGTTCGCGTCGTCCGGGAGACGTAAGAGAGTATGTTGGTTGACACCCAATTTGTGTATAAACTTTAGGTCTTTCAAGGTTCTTCCTCCGGACTTGACCGGCACACGACCGTGGGATTGTCGACACCGTGACGTGATCCGTAGTGTTCACTGGACCCCCCTGCACGCCCCGACGTGCCCCCACGGTGGGGTACGGCACGCTCCCCTGACTCGCAGGCACCTGAAACCATACACTCGCGTCGGTCTTCGGTTTGAGGGTCCGTGGGGCGCTTCCGTCGGGAGGAGAAATTGTCTATAAATAGACTTGGGGTCGTCGACAGACGACACTGGGACCACATTGGGACCTGCACTGGGAGGTCTACACTGGAGATCCACATGCTTTTACACAAAGGGAGAGACTCACTGGGGGCACACAGGGACTTACACTGGGGGGGTCCACACTGGAGGTCCACATGTCTTGTACATAAAAGGGAAGACTTGGGGGTAGAGAGACCGTTGATATGGTCACTGCACCAGGGAGAACTGAGCTAAAGGTCCGGCGGGAGAGGTGGGAACCTGTGGTCTCGTCGGAGTCGGAGCCGGACAGGGCCGGAATACCTGCCGGACGTCCAGGGGAGTGTACGGTGGGAATCCCAGTGGACCCTCGTTGTGCACCTTAGGACAGGTAGACTGAGGTGTTTTGTCTTCCGAGATTTTCGGGAGTTCCCCGAGTCCCTCCCCACCGGCGGGGGAAGTCGCAGCCGGGGACTCCGACCTCACCCGGCAGAAGGACTCGACTGCGGACGGCACCAGACGAGTCCTCTAGGGTGGTCCGGCGGGCACCAAGGGAGACCCCAGTCGAGGGCCGGTCTGGGGTCGTAGAGGGGCCCCGTCCCCGTCGCCCAAGACCTGAGGAGGGACGGAGGGGGTGGACGGGTGACGGGAGGAGTCCGCCAGAGACTGGGGGAGAAGGACCTGATACCCACCCAGTCGAACAACCTCCGTGGTCGACATCCCTTTACACCCCCTCCGACTTCGGCGGAGGAAGGTGTCTGACGATCACCGGAAGTCCAGACCCCTCCCCGAACGAGAACACCCCACCTTTATCGGGGTGGATGTACCCCAAGGGACCAACCCGGGACACTGAGTCGTCCTGTCTAACTGACCCTCTCGTCGGTCTTCCAATCCTTGTACGAGCGTGCGCACGTACGTGTGTGTGACCGTGTCTACACGTGTGCACTCGTGTATGTACTCTGTGCGTGTGTGTGCCGTGAGTACAACTTAGGCTGTCGTACCACCGTGACCCGAAGGTGTCTGGAACTGGTTGGACCCGAGATCCGTTCACTGTTCTGACTCGTCCCCCTGACGCTAGAGGACCTCGTCCCGTGAGTCCTTCCGTCCACCCCCCGCCCCGCGCCCCCTGTGCGTTCAGTCCGAACGGGACGTGTGGCAGGTCGCCGGAGACCAACTGTTTCGGGACGACACGAGACTCCTCAGAGGGACGGGAAGGACCACCCTCTACCAGTCACCCCTCAAAAGGATACGAACGAAGAGATTAACGAACGTCGAGTCTTTACTGAAAACGGAGTGTCACCGTACTCGTGCTCGTGGTCCGTTCGGACTACTAGTGCTGCCAGTGCTCGCGTCTCAGCGTCCGGAGGACCCCGGGTCCGGCCGTCGCAGGTGGGGGCGCTGTGGAGGTGTAACGGTGAGTGGGTACCTAGTCTCCTGGCACGCGTCGAGTAGGCAGGGGACGTAGTGGAGGGGAGACGACGACTTTGCCCCTCAAGTCCCGAGGCATCCTGTACTCGGTGGAGGAGGCGGGCGTACCGGGACGTTACTCGGAGAGAGACAAGGTTTGAGGCTGGGAAATCAAACGAACCGGAGAGTCACGTAGCCCGTAACACACACTTGCGGACCTGACGTCTGGGGTCCCTCGGACACTCCTCCCAAGACGAGACTCCCGACAGACGAAATCGAAGGACTCTCTCCCACAGACCCCATTCAAAACCTCTAGAACGTACAGGGTCTCACTGAATCAAGGCGAGAAAGCACACCCACAGTTGTAGAGGACACGAATGACACAACATGCACGCAAGAAACGACGACTCGGTGACCCCTTCGGCCTACGAGTTCCCCACCAGAAAGGTTTGTTTGTCGCGACTTCGTCGCGGTGGGCGGGCGTGTCTTACATTGGGACTGGGGCGGTGTCTCAGTTGAGCGACTGGGTGCACGTTTTGTGTTTCGATGGACAGCAAAATATGCGATCTCTAAGGTCTCGTTTGTCGTCTTATGGTCCCCTGACACCAAACCGTCACTCAAAATCTGGGTTATGGTTTGCGGGTGAATCACTTTTTGTTTTTAAGTAATCGACTTGAACTAACTTAACTTTACACAGACCCCTCTTACCGTAACTTTGTACATATACTAGTATACACTTTGCTTAGCGGTCAGGTCCAAACTACGTACTCTGTCCCACGAGCCCCGACCCCGTGACCCTGCTGGGTTTCCCTACCCTACCCCTCCCTCCACCCTCCCCTAAGTCCTACCCCTTGTACACATGTGGGTACCCCCTAAGTACAGTTACATACTGTTTTGGTTTTGTTATCACATTTCATTAATCGGAGGTTAATTTTATTTATGTAAATATAATTTTTTTCTTTGTACAGACGGACACTTTCTGTACCAGTCCTCTTACTTTTCTACCCGGTGTTTCCCCATCTGTACGTTTTGAGTACCAAATGTTTCCCGAATTAAGGTTTTGCCCGTCTCGTACCAATTTTGGGTTGTCGTCTCTGTGTTTGTGGGGCTGAATGTTTACTCGTCTTCTAGACACGTCTGGAGAGGGGTTTCTTCTGAATGTCTGTGAGGACTGCCCTCACAGTGCACTGTCCTACGAGGTGGAGTGGACGGTAGTCTCTACGCCCAATCCGGTGTTACTGATTTGCATACCGACTTGCGTCACTCATCTGCGTCTAAGTCGGCGGCGACGTGTTGAAGGCTGCCACTCTCAGACCCTTGTTTCTTGCCCTTGGACTGCAAAGGTTCACGACCACTCCCACGTCTCGTTGTCCTCGAGAGTAGGCGAGAACCTACGTTTCGTTTCGTCGGTCAAACCTTCTATCAGACCGTTAAAGAATTGTTAGATTTATACTGGAGTGGTATGACGAGTCGTCGACGTGAGGATCTATAAATAGGTTTACTCGACTTTGAGTACAGGAGGAATCTTGGACGTGTGTCTATGAATCTCCACGATTCACAAATACCTATGGAATAAGTATAAAAGGGTCTGAACTTTCGTTGGTCCTATAAGGAGTCAAGTCAAGTCAAATCAAGTCAGCGAGTCAGCACAGGCTGAGAAACACTGGGGTACTTACCGTCGGTATCGGAACTGATGTGTCTGGAAACAACCGTTTCATTACAGAGACGAAAAGTTATACGACAGATCCAACCAGTATTGAAAGGAAGGTTCCTCATTCGCAGAAAATTAAACAAAGGGGTAGATAAAGGGTACTTCACTACCCTGGCCTACGGTACTAGAGTCAAAAGACTTACAACTCGAAATTCGGTTGAAAAAGTGAGAGGGGAAAGTGAAGGTAGTTCTCCGAGAAATCAAGGAGAAGGGAAAGGAGTCATCCACTCACCCGATTAATGAACGTCACGTAGTCCTGTGACGTCATCCTGACACGTTCCCTTCTCTGTTCGACGAAAACCACTTAGCTGGGAAGCGGCAACGCGTGTGATAACCATCGAAGGGAAGACAGAGCATCAATGAGACAAGGAGAAAAAGGATAGAAAGATAGAATCAGAGCGACCAAAACAACCGGAGTACCTCGTCGTATATCTTAGTCAAAGGAACGTTCCTTCACTTAGGCGTGGGGATGTGACCTTTGCGTCTCAGAGCCGGCGAACGGGCGGCCCCTCGGGGGTACAGCGTGGCTAAGGACAGCACTGTCGGAAACTAAGGAAACAAAGTTACCCACATCGAGGTCAATGCGTCTTACTCAACTTACGGTCCTAGGAGGTATACTGTGTCACGGACGTCAATTATTGACGTGACACACGGAACTGCAAGCAGTCTCTCTGTTAGAGTACAATTCAGATGAAGTTTGTGTGTACGGAGGATTTGTCACTCGGGTTCCCGTCTGAAAGTCTCCACTACCTACTCAGATATGAAACTAACGTCACTACCAAAGTGTCCACACACGTGTACAGGTTTCAGTGCATACGTAATTTGTGTCCGTCCATAAAATATATAGTCAATATATGTCTGCTGTGATAGTGTTTTCTTCATTTATTTTTTATTTATACGACAGTTCGGTGTTTTTGTGTACCTCCTTAGAATGTACGGATAACGATCTCTTCCGATGTACGAGACACTAAGTTTGAGTTTCTGTGTAGATATCCCTGTCTGATGTCTAGTCACCAACGGTCCCAGAACGTTCCCTCCCCACTCTTTACACACCCACTTCATCCCCAGCACTCCCGTCATTCCAATATAACGCACTACGACTTCACCACCGGTGTACCCGTCGTCCAATCTGTCGTATAGACTGGGTCCGGCGAGGTACCTGTCGTCGGACGTCTGAAGACCCACGTTTACCGTAGTACGTAAACAGTTTTGAGTTTGTTAAGATGGGCATTCCATTGTTAACATCGTGGTATTGTAACTGATACCTAAATCAATTCACTGTATAACTAAAACCAAATTAACGACATTCTTTGACAACAACGACAAGTCATCGAGTCAGCACAGACTGAGAAACACTGGGGTACCTACGTCGCTTGGTCCGGAGGGACAGACAGTGGTCGAGGACCTCAAACGTGTTTGGTACAGGTAACTAAGTAGAGTAGGAGAGTAGGGAAAGAGGAGGACGAGAGTTAGAAAGGGTCGTAGTCGCATAAAAGGTAATTCAGTTGAGAAACGTAGTCCACCGGTTTCATGACCTCGAAGTCGTAGTCAGGAAAATTACTTATAAACCTAACTAAAGGAAATCCTAACTGACCAAACTAGAACGTCAGGTTCCTTATGAGTTCTTAGAAGAGGTCGTGGTGTCAAACTTTCGTAAATAAATCAATATTGTTTACTTCTTGTGACTAAGTTCTATAATTATTATCGACTTTGACACGCATGGACGTCCACCTTAACCTCATAAGGAGAACAAGTTACATAGACAAATGGATTTTGATAAATTTTTCTTGTTTCAGACAAACAAATTTTTATCGTAATACAACACGTCCTTTTGATTTCGTCTTGGTACCTGTCGTCGACTTTGTCAACCGACCTGGTTCCCTCGCGACACCTGTCGTCGAAGCTACCGGAACCCGTGTTTGTACCTGTCGGAAACGGACTACTCGTCTTCCTTCGTAGCACCCGTCGTTTCGGTGAAATCCACTCGTCAAACGTCTAACGTTCTCGTAAGACCCGATAGTAGGGTACTGGAGTACAAAATCCCGTATTTAGTACAAGTAAAAACATCGGACTACCGGGTTTCAGAACCTCAGTACACACGTGTCTGGTGCTCACGGGGCGTTTCTTACCTAGCTAGGGTTCTTGCATCCACCTGACTATTCTACCAGAGAATAAAACTATAATTTAAACGTATATATATAATTTATATGTACACTTTGCTTCACTTTCAGCGAGGCAACACAGGCTGAGAAATTCTGGGGTACCTGGTATGTCAGGTACCTTGAGAGGTCCGGTCTTATGACCTCACCCATCGACACGGGAAGAGGTCCCCTAGAAGGGTTGGGTCCCTAGTTTGGGTCCAGAGGACGTAACGTCCTCCTAAGAAATGGTCGACTCGGTGGTCCCTTCGGGTTCTTATGTACATAAATTTAATTTGAGATCAATCAATTGCCATGACATAATCACATCCATATTTGTCTCGCCGAGTCACAAGAATGTCTGATATGAGGCAACTGCCGATGACGTTTTACGGCCGGGACACAAGACACGACACGCTATCTGGGAACATCGAACGAACGAAACGTGTACCATCAAACACGGAGGAGCGGGGCACGAGGATCACACGGAGGGCAGATGAAGAGAGGAACGACGAAAGACATAGACACTCAGACAAAGAAAAAACAATATAAGTAAGTAGACGAGATTGAAAATCTGACGTGTACACTTGACTATTGTATGTCATAAACAAAAAGAGGTACTGAATAAAGCGAATCGTACTGGGCACGCACAACGAGGGACACCGTTTTAGTGGGAGAAGAAAATGCTGACTCACTACAAGGCAACACACGTGGAGTCGAAGGAATGGGTAGGAAGACGACTATCTGTGAATCCAACGAAGGTGTGGAACGGACGACACTTGTCACGACGATACTTGTGACCCGAGGTACACAGAAAAGTGCAATAACAAAAGTAAAAGAACCTAACGAACACCGTTCGCACTAGAAAATGAACGTCACGCACTTGAAGACTCAACACCGTAACCCCTAGAACAAGGGACCGGATCCCAGATTGGGCCCGGGAGACGCAGACCCCGGAGGGGGGTGGCCCCTGCAGGGACCGTTAGGTCAATACTACGTAGAACCACACTTTAGAGAAACCCGGGTAGAACGAACCCTGAGAGACACGAAGGACATAGAGTGACCTCTTCTGGGACTACGACCCTTTCTAACTCCCGTCCTCCTCTTCACCTACTGTCTCTTACCCTATCGTAGTGACCGAGCTACCTGTACTCGAACTCGTTCGAGGTCCTCTACCACTTCCTGTCCCCTCGGACCGTACGACGGTAGACACTTTCTCAGCCTGCGCTGACTCGTTCTCTCTTTGTAATGTGACTGGTTAGAAACAAACAATTTTTACAGGAAGCTGAGACTCCTAATTCGGGGTGAACCAGTCCCACATGTTAACAAAATTATGCGATTACTTAAAACAAACAAACATAAATCAACGCCTAAAAACGTAGCTACAAGTATTTCCTATAAACAGATATCCAAAGAGCATACGCAAACAGACGTAAATCATAGTCCCAATACGACGGAGTATCTTACTGACTCCTTCCGAGTGAGGAGAAGTTATGAAACCTTTTCAAACTCCCAACCATAATCAAGGAGAAACTTACAAACCACCTCAAGTGGTCCCTCGGTAGTACAGATAACCCTAGAGTGTCCTAAGGTGACTGAGTCCAAGAATGACGAGTACCCCGATGAGACAAAGAGGTATTGCATCAAAACTATCCAAAACACAAAGATCCTTAAAGGGGTAAAGTAGATCCAATAGGGTAAACAACCACATAAATTCCCTGTCTAGACTATCTGTCTCACGAACTACTTGATACCTGCCTCCAAACACTGTAACACATCCTGTGTCCCTAGTTCTGGTTGGGGTTCTTTTTCTTTACATCTTTTCGTTTTACCGACGGACCCCTCCGGAATGTTTATCGACACTTTTCTTCTCTTCACTTTTCGTTTCCTCTTTTCCTTTCTATATGGGTAAACTTACATCTCAAGGTTTCTTATCGTTCCTTTCTATTCTTTCGGAAGAAGTCACCAGTTACGTTTCTTTATCTCCTTTTGTTATCTTACCCTTTCTGATCTCTAGAGAAGTTCTTTTAATCTCTATGGT
Organism: Capra ibex; assembly: GCA_006410555.1. Lineage (NCBI taxonomy): Eukaryota > Metazoa > Chordata > Mammalia > Artiodactyla > Bovidae > Capra > Capra ibex. The sequence continues at coordinate 58,315,468 of SJYO01014747.1, read as the reverse complement.
TCCCTTGTAAAGTACGTTTCTACCCGAACTATTTCCTGTCTTTACCATACCTGGATTGTCTTCGTCTTCTATAATTCTTCTCCACCGTTCTTATGTGTCTTCTTGACATGTTTTTTCTAGAAGTACTGGTTCTATTAGTGCTACCACACTAGTGAGTAGATCTCAGTCTGTAGGACCTTACACTTCAGTTCACCCGGAATCCTTCGTAGTGATACTTGTTTCGATCACCTCCACTACCTTAAGGTCAACTCGACAAAGTTTAGGACTTTCTACTACGATACTTTCACGACGTAAGTTATACGGTCGTTTAAACCTTTTGAGTCGTCACCGGTGTCCTGACCTTTTCCAGCCAAAAGTAAGGTTAGGGTTTCTTTCCGTTACGGTTTCTTACGAGTTTGATGGCGTGTTAACGTGAGTAAAGTGTGTGATAATTTCATTACGAGTTTTAAGAGGTTCGGTCCGAAGTCGTTATGTACTTGGCACTTGAAGGTCTACACGTTCGACCTAAATCTTTTCCGTCTCTTTGGTCTATTTTAACGGTTGTAGGCGATCCAGTGGCTTTTTCGTTCTCTCAAGGTCTTTTTGTAGATAAAGACGAAATAACTGAAACGGTTTCGGAAACTGACACACCTATTGTTGTTTGGCACCTTTTAAGACTTTCTCTACCCTTATGGTCTGGTGGACTGGACGGAGAACTCTTTGGATATACGTCCAGTCCTTCGTTGTCAATTTTGACCTGCACCTTGTGGTCTGACCAAGGTTTATCCTTTTTCTCATGTAGTTCCGACATATAACAGTGGGACGAATAAATTAAATATACGTCTCATGTAGTACCCTTTGCGATCCGACCTTCTTCGTGTTCGACCTTAGTTCTAACGGCCCTCTTTATAGTTATTGGAGTCTATACGTCTACTGTGGTGGGAATACCGTCTTTCACTTCTTCTTCATTTCTCAGAGAACTACTTTTACTTTCTTCTCTCATTTTTTAACCGAATTTTGAGTTGTAAGTCTTTTGATTCTGGTACCGTAGGTCAGGGTAGTGAAGTACTGTTTATCTACCCCTTTGTCACCTTTGTCACCGACTGACATAAAAACCCCCGAAGTTTTAGTGACGTCTACCACTAACATCGGTACTTTAATTTTCTGTGAACCAGGAACCTTCCTTTCAATACTCGTTGAATCTGTCGTATAATTTTTCGTCTCTGTAATGAAACAGTTGTTTCCAGACAGATCAGTTCCGATACCAAAAAGGTCATCAGTACCTACCTACACTCTCAACCTGATATTTCTTTCGACTCGTGGTTTCTTGACCACGAAAACTCGACACTACAACCTCTTCTGAGAACTCTCAGGGAACCTGACGTTCCTCTGGGTTGGTCAGGTAAGATTTCCTTTAGTCAGGACTTATAAGTAGCCTTTCCGACTACGACTTCGACTTCGAGAGTATGAAACCGGTGGACTACGTCTCTTGACTGAGTAAAATTTTCTGAGACTAAGACCCTTTCTAATTTCCACCCTTCTCTTCCCGTGTCGTCTCCTACTCTACCAACCCACCGTAGTGGCTGAGTTACCTGTACTCGAAATCATTCGAGACTTCAACCACTACCTGTCCCTTCGGACCACACGACGTCAGATACCCCAGTGTTTCTCAACCTGTGCTGACTCACTGACTGGACTTGGTCATACACAAGGAGAATAGGACTTACGTGAAGGTAGAGGGATGGGTGGAATGGGAGACCCAACAGGGTCTCGGGACCGAAACACACGGGACTGAATACGTAACCTGAACGTGACCAGTAGATGTACCACTACACGTGCAAAGTTACGATAAGACAGTTTAGTAGAGTGGGAGTGGAAGAGGACGACTCACGTTTTCAGACAAGAAATGTAGACACAAAGGAACCGACGAGAAGTACATCCCGGCAGTCATGATAGAAAGATTTAAGGTATATTTACTCAATTATATGTCATAAACAGAAAGAGAAGGACTGAATAAAGTGAGACATATTGAGGTCCAAGTAGGTGGAGTAATCTTGACTGAGTTTACACAAGGAAAAATATCGACTCATTATAAGGTAACACATATACATGGTGTTGAAGAATAGGTAAGTAGACGGTTACCTGTAGATTCGACAAAGGTACAGGATCGATAACATTTGTCACGACATTACTTGTGACCCCATGCACACAGAGAAAGTTAAGACCAAAGGAACTCCACATACGGGTCGTCACCCTAACGACCCAGTATACCTTCAAGATAAAGGTCAAAAATTCCTTAGAGGTGTGACAAGAGGTCGAAATCGGAACAATAACTACAGATTGAAGTGGGTAAACTCTAGTTTCTTCTATAAAACATACTTTAGATAAAATTTTTTAGATAACTCGAAATTAAACATCGGATTGTATACCAGATAGAACCTTTTCCAGGGAACACACGATCTCTTCTTACACACACGAGAGCAACCCACCTCACAAAACTCCTAGACAATTTAGTTCAATCAGTTCAACTATTTTAGGACAAAGAAATGAATAGAGGACCGTCATAACAGGTAATAGGGACAGGTAGGGACAGGCAGTGGTTGAGGGTCTCGAATGATCTCGCGTACAGGTGCGGGTCACACCTCGCGACCTCAGAGATCGACATCTGCGCAGGTAAGTGGACGGTCAAGACAGTCCATAGGAAAGCACACAAAACGAAGACAGCGTTTCACACAGCTTCAAATATAACAAGGGATAAGAAGGACGCAACTTAGAACATAATAATATGTTACATGAAGCAGAAAACACTTGAAAGGTTTAAATTTCAAATAAAATAGACTATATTCAAGTCAATGGAGACGAGAGAAAACGTATCTCATAGAAAAGGGTAGAAATGTGAAAATTATATAAACACAGAAAATGAGATTTCATCAGAGAATAATTTTTTTTATCGTGTATTAACCTTACACAGAAAATAGAAAAGACGTTAAAACGCAGAAAACCAACCTCTCAAATTAGCAAATGTACATTTCTTTAAAGGCTATTCCTCTCTGAATGAACACAGTTAAACGATAAACAAAAGACACACGGAATGTCGAAAAGGAAACCGAAGTAAAGAAAGTAGTGGTACGAGAAAACACGAATCTAAAAAACATCATCTCGTAAGTTCAGAGAAAGAGCAAATGAAAACGATTACAGGATCTCGATAAAAGAAACACCGATAGTTCCTCTGACGTCAATCGTAAAATTCATTCTTGTGAGATTGCTAAATATAGTCGACCCTAAAGAAACCTTCCTTACTACGATTTCGACTTTGAGGTCATGAAACCGGTGGAGTACGTTTGTCAACTGAGTAACCTTTTCTGAGACTACGACCCTCCCTAACCCCCGTCCTCCTCTTCCCCTGCTGTCTCCTACTCTACCGACCTACCGTAGAGACTGAGCTACCTGCACTCAGACTCACTTGAGGCCCTCAACCACTACCTGTCCCTCCGGACCGCACGACGCTAAGTCCCCCAGCGTTTCTCAACCTGTGCTGACTCACTGACTTGACCTGACTTGGATTTAGTTTAGGAAATACCAATATGTTACCTTCATTGTTTGTCTAAGTTCCCTAATCTAGTCTATCTGTCCCTCGGATTTCTTGATACTTGCCTCCAAGTATTGTAACATGTTCTCCGTCACTAGTTTTGGTAGGGGTTCTTTTTCTTTACGTTTTTCCGTTTTACCAACAACTCCTTCAGAATGTATATCGAATTTTTTCTTCTCTTCACTTTCCGTTCCTCTTTTCCTTTACATATGAGAAGACTTACGTTAATTCAAGTCGACGAGTCAGTACAGACTGAGAAACGTTGGGGCACCTGACGTTGTGGGGTTCGTAGGCACAGGTAGTGGTTGAGGGTCTCGAACAAGTCTGAGTACAGGTAGCTTGACCACTACGGTAGGTTGGTAGAGTAGAAGACAGTAGGGGAAGAGGACGACGGAAGTTAGAAAGGGTCGTAGTCCCAGAAAAGGTCACTCAGTCAAGAAGTGTAGTCCACCGATTTCATAACCTCGAAGTCGAAGTCGAAGTCGGGAAGGTCACTTATAAGTCCTGACTAAAGGAAATCCTACCTGACCGACCTAAAGGAACGTCAGGTTCCCTGAGAGTTCTCAGAAGAGGTTGTGGTGTCAAGTTTTCGTAGTTAAGAAAGTACGAGTCAANACCTCGAAGTCGAAGTCGAAGTCGGGAAGGTCACTTATAAGTCCTGACTAAAGGAGATCCTACCTGACCGACCTAAAGGAACGTCAGGTTCCCTGAGAGTTCTCAGAAGAGGTTGTGGTGTCAAGTTTTCGTAGTTAAGAAAGTACGAGTCAAAAGGAATAACAGGTTGAGAGTGTAGGTAGGTACTGATGACCTTTTTGGTATCGAAACTGAGATACCTGAAAACAACCATTTTATTGCGGAGACGAAAAATAATACAACAGATCCAACCAGTATCTAAAAGAAGGCTCATCGTTCACAGAAAATTAAAGTACCGACGTTAGTGGTAGACGTCACTAAAACCTCGGGTTCTTTTATATTAGACGGTACCAAAGTCATATAGGGACAGATAAACGGTACTTACTACGATGTCAGAAGCAAAAGACTTACAACTCCAAATTCGGTCGAAAAAGTGAGAGGAAAAAGTGAAAGAAGTTCTCCGACAAATCAAGGAAAAGAGAAAGACGGTATTCCCACCACAGTAGACGTATAAACTCCAATAACTATAAAGAGGACCGTTAGAAGTAAGGTCGAACACGAAGTAGGTTAGACCGTAAAACTTAATACATGAGACGTATTTTTAATTTATAAGTTCCACTATTATATGTCGAAACTACATTAGAAAAGGGTCAAACCTTGGTCAGACAACAAGGTACAGACTAATATTGACAACGAAGAACTGGACATATGTCTGAAGAGTCTTCCGTCCACCAGACCATAAAGGTAGAGAACTTCTTAAAGGGTCAAACAACACTAGGTGTGTTTCCGAAATCGTATCAGTCACTCGTCTTCATCTACAAAGAGACCTTAAGAGAACGAAAAAGGCACTAGGTTTCCTACAACCGTTGAACTAGAGACCACGGAGACGGAAAAGATTTAGGTCGAATTTATAGACCTTAAAGAACCAGGTGTATGACAACTTCGGATCGTACCTCTTAAAACTTGTAATGAATCGATCGCACACTCTACTCACTTTAACACGCCATCAAACTGATAAGAAACCGTAACGGAAAGAAACCCTAACCTTAATTTTGACTGTAAAAGGTCAGGACACCGGTGACGACTCAGAAGGTTTAAACGACCGTATAACTCGTGTCGTGAAAATGTCGTAGTATAAAATCCTAAACTTGATCAAGTCGACCCTAAGATAGTGGAAGTTATCGAAACAAACACACTAGGAAGGATTCCGGGTGAACTGAAGTGTCAGATCCTACAGACCAAATCCTCTCACTATGGTGGTAACACCAATAGACCCAGTACTTCTAGAAAAAACATGTCAAGAAGGCACATAAGAACGGTGGAGAAGAATTATAGAAGACGAAGACAATCCAGATATGGTAAAGACAGGAAATAACTCGGGTAGAAACGTACTTTACGAGGGAACCATAGAGATCAAAAGAACTTCTCTAGAGATCAGAAAGGGTAAAATAACAAAAGAAACGTAACTAGAGAATCCTTTCGAAAGAATAGAGAGGAACGATAAGAAACGTATAAGAAACAAAAGAAACGTAACTAGTAATCCTTATAAAAGAATAAGGTGGAACGATCAGAAACCTTGAGCCGAAAGTCTACCTATATAGAAAGGAGAAAAGGAAACGGAAAGTGAAGAGAACAAAAGGGTCGACAAACATTCCGGAGGAGTCTGTTGGCAAAACGGAAAAACGCAAAGAAGAACCCCTACCAAAACTAGTGATGGAGGATATGTTACAATACTTGGAGGTAGGTATCGAGAAGTGTGTGAGATAGTCTAGATTAGGAAACTTACATAAACAGTGAGGTGACATATTAGTATTCCCTAAACTAAATCCAGTATAGACTTACCAGATCACCAAAAGGGATGAAAGAAAGTAAATTCAGGTTTAAACCGTTATTCCTCAAGCACTAGACTCGGTGTCAGTCGAGGGTTAGAACAAAGACGACTGACACATCTCAAAGAGGTAGAAACCGACGTTTCTAATATTAGTTAGACTAAAACCATAACTTGTAGGCCGTCACAGGTACACATCTCAGCGAAACTGGTCACACAAGAGAACCGTTTTGAGACAATCGGAAAAGGGACGAAGTAAAATGAGGTTCCGGTTTACACGGCAGTGAGGTCCGTGGAGAACTGATAGGTGAGAACGTAAGGTCAAAGGACACTACTTTTCCTGCAGACAAAACCACAATCAAGGTCGTCCAGAACACACACAAGTACTTTGGTAAGTTGAAGTCGAAGAAGTCGTAATCACCGACCCCGTATCTGAACCCAATGGCACTATAACTTACCAAACGGAACCTTTGTTTGTCTCTAGTAAGACAGTAAAAACTCGAGCGTGGGTTCATGACGTAAAGTCTGAGAAACAACTGATACTCCCGATGAAGTAAAGAAGATCCACTAAGAACGGGTGTCATCATTTACATTACTAGTAGACTTAATTTAGGTGGGTAAGACCAGATAAAGTCAAGTGATTAAGGATTTTATAACCACAAGTCAGAACGGTAGAGGACGAACTGGTGAAGATTAAGTGGAACTAAGTGCCTGGATTGTAAGGTCAAAGGATACACTATAACAAAAAATGTCGTAGTCTGAAATGAAGGTAGTGTCAGTGTAGGTGATGACCCACAACAAAAACGAAACCAAGTTAGAGAAGTAAGAAAGACCTCAACAAATGGATGAAAAGAGGTCATCGTATAACCCGTAGATGACAGGACCTCTCAAGTAGAAAGTAATAGTATAGAAAAACGGAAAAGTATGACCAGCACCCCAAGAGTTCCGTTCTTACGGATTCACCGAACGGTAAGGGAAGAGGTCACCTGGCGTAAGACAGTCTCGAGAGGTGGTACTGGGGACTGGGGAGGTAGGACCCACCGAGGTGTACCGTACCGAGTATCAAAGTAACTCAGTCTGTTCCGACACTAGGTTCCCTAGTCAGACAAATCAAAAAACATAGACACCAAAGGTAAGACGTACAGGAAACCACCTCTTCCGATTCTCCGAACACTTTCGAAGGAATACCCTTCCTGACCAACACCCCTAGACCCAGAACGAGACTACCCACCCCGGTACGAGTCATTAAACGAGAAGAAGGTTGACCCTTTCCTGATACAGTTCCGATATATATCAGTGAGATGAATAAATTGGATGTACGTCTCATGTAGTACACTTTACGTCCCGACCTACTTCCTGTTCCACCTTAGTTCAAACGACCCTCTTTGTAGTTATTAGAGTCTGTACATCTACTGTGGTGGGAATACCGTCTTTCTCTTTTCCTTGATTTCTCGGAAAACTACTTTCACTTTCACCTCTCACTTTTTCGACCGAATTTCGAGTTGTAGGTTTTTTGATTCAAGGACTGTAGGTCAGGGTAGTGAAGTACCGTTTATCTGCCCCTTTGTCACCTTTGTCACTGTCTGAATTAAAAGAACCCAAGGTTTTAGTGACGTCTACCACTGACGTCGGTGTTTTAATTTTCTGTGAATGAGGAACCTTCTTTTCGATACTGGTTGGAGATGTCGTATAATTTTTCGTCTGTACTGAAACGGGTGTTTTCAGGACGATCAGTTTCGGTACCAAAGAGGTCATCAGTACATACCTCCACTCAACCTGATATTCCTTTCGACTCGTAACTTCTTAACTACGAAAACTTGACACCACAACCTCTTCGGAGAACTCTCAGGGAACCTGACGTTCCTCTAAGTTGGTCAGGTAGGGTTTCCTTTAGTCAGGACTTATAAGTAACCTTCCTGACTACGATTTCAACTTCGAGGTAATGAAACCGATGGACTACACTTCTTGACTGAGTAGTCTTTTCTGGGACTAAGACCCTTTCTAACTTCCGGTCTCCTCTTCCCGTACCGTCTCCTACTCTACAAACCTACCGTAGTGGTTGAGTTACCTGTACTCAGACTCGTTCGAGACCCCTAACCACTACCTGTCCTTTCAGACCTCACGACGTCAGGGACCCCAGCGTTTCTCAGTCTGTACGGACTCAACGGTTGGACTGACTTACCACGAGTCATTTAGAAATTAGGTTAAAAGGCAACCACCCACTCCGACAAAAGGGAAGGACATCACACCGCACTCGGGGTTGATACCATCCCCGTTACCACTATTACCGCTGGAGGAAGTTTTCCAAAAAAACAGTCGTGTGGGACACCGAGGGACCTAACAACATAAGTCACAGGAACTGGAACACTCTCCGGTGACAGCTGGGTATGGAGGCGACCTCTGAGGACCTGTGAATATCTGTTCAGACTGAGTCCAAGAACACCCCAGTGACGAAGAAAGAGGACCCAGGACCACGAGTGTTCCGAGACAAAGACGGGAGGTTCTCAGACAAAGAGGCCAGGACGCCTACAAGATATTAGTTTAGGTAACCGGAAGTTTAAGAGAACCCCAAGAGTCAAGGAAACGGTCTAGGAGTCAAACCCTTTAGGCAACAACAAGGACCTTGAAAATGTTGTCAAGTTCTTGCAGAAACCATATTAACAAGAGAACAAACACCCAACAGACGAGTAACCGAAATACCACCGACACGGAGGGTCCAGACGACGTTGGTCTCGAGGACAGGGTCACCGTCCGGTGACGACTAGGTACGGAAGAGTCCTCTGTGAGTTTTTGAGTTTCCTTGAGACTTTGAGACTTACGTCTCAAGGTTTCTTATCGTTCCTCTCTATTCTTTAGGAAGAATTCACTTGTTACGTTTATTTATCTCCTTTTGTTATCTTACCCTTTCTGATCTTTAGATAAGTTCTTTTGGTCTTTATGGTTCCCTTGTAAAGTACGTTTCTACCAGTGTTATTTCTTGTCTTTATCATACCTGGATTGTCTTCGTCTTCTATAATTCCTCTTCACCGTTCTTGTGTGTCTTCTTGACATGCTTTCTCCAGGAATACTGGACCTATTAGTGTTACCACACTAGTGAGAGGATGTCGGTCTGTAGGACCTCACACTTCCGGTCACCCGGAATCCTTCGTAGTGATCCTTGTTTCGATCACCTCCACTACCGTCAGGTCGACTCGACAAAGTTTAGGGTTTTCTACTACGACACTTTCACGACGTGAGTTTTACGGTCGTTTAAACCTTTTGAGTTCTCACCGGTGTTTTAACCTTTTCAAACTAAAAGTAAGGTTAGTATTTCTTCCCTTTATAATTTCTTACAAGTTTGATGAAGTGTTGACGTGAGTAAAGTGTAGGATCATTCCATTACGAGTTTATGAAAGATCGATCAGAAGTTGTCATATACTTGCCTCTTACATGTTCAACCTAAATAAAATAAAAAATTTATATTTAAATAAATAAAATTAACCTCCGATTAATGAAATGGTATAACATAACCAAAGTGGTATGTAGTTGTACTTAGGTGGTGCCCACATGTGTACAAGGGGTAGGACTTAGGGGGAGGGTGGAGGGAGGGGTATGGTAGGGAGACCCAGTAGGGTCACGTGGTCGTGGTTCGTAGGACATAGGACGTAGCTTGGACCTGACCGCTAAGTAAAGTATGTACTATAATATGTGCAAAATTACGGTGAGAGGGTTTAGTAGGGTGGGAAAGGGAGAGGGTGTCTCAGGTTTTCTGACAAGATATGTAGACACAGAGAAAACGACAGAGCGTATGTCCCAATAGCAATGGTAGAAAGATTTAAGGTATATATACGTAATCATATGACAGAACAACAAAGAGAAAGACCGAATGAAGTGATACATATTAGCCGAGGTCAAAGTAGGTGGAGTAATCTTGACTAAGTTTACATAAGAAAAATTGCCGACTCATTGTGAGGTAACATATATACATGATGTCGAAAGAATAGGTAAGTAGACGGCTACCTGTAGATCCAACGAAGGTACAGGACCGATAATATTTGTCACGACACTACTTGTAACCCCATGTGCACAGAGAAAGTTAAGACCAAAGGAGTGACACGTACGGGTCGTCACCCTAACGACCCAGTATGACGTCAAGATAAAGGTCGAAAATTTCTTTAGAGGTGTGACAAGAGGTATCACCGACGTTATCAAACGTAAGGGTGGTTGTCACATTCTCCCAAGAGAAAAGAGGTGTGAGAGAGATCGTAAATAACGAACATCTGAAAACCTAGCGTCGGTAAGACTGACCGCACTTTACCATGGAGTAACTCCAAAACTAAACGTAAAGAAACTATTACTCACTACAACTCGTAGAAAAGTACACAAACAATCGGTAAGTATACAGAAGAAACCTCTTTACAGACAAATCAAGAAACCGGGTAAAAAACTAACCCAGCATATAAAAAGACCTTAACTCAACGTCCTCAACGAACATATAAAAACTCTAATTAAGAAACAGTCAACGAAGTAAATGATAATAAAAGAGGGTAAGTCTTCCGACAGAAAAGTGGAACGAATATCAAAGGAAGCAACATGTCTTCGAAAATTAAAATTAATCCAGGGTAAACAAATAAAAACGAAAATAAAGGTTATAAGACCCTCCACCCAGTACCTACTAGAACGACACCAAATACAGTCTCTCACAAAACGGATACAGGAGGAGATCCTCAAAATATCAAAGACCAGAATACATATCTAGAAATTAGGTAAAACTCAAATAAAAACACATACCATAATCTTTCACAAGATCAAAACAAGAAAATGTTCACCAACTGGTCAAAAGGGTCGTGGTGAACAATTTCTCTAACAGAAAAGAGGTAACATATAAGAACGGAGGAAACAGTTTATATTCTACAGGTATCCACGCACCTGAATAGAGACCCGAAAGATAAAACAAGGTAACTAGACATAAAGACAGAAACACGGTCATGGTATGACAGAACTACTGACACCGAAACATCATCTCGGACTTCAGTCCGTCCAACTAAGGAGGTCAAGGTAAGAAGAAAGAGTTCTAACGAAACCGATAAGCTCCAAAAAACATAAAGGTATGTTTAACACTTTCATAAACAAGATCGAGACACTTTTTATGGCAACCATCAAACTATCCCAACGTAACTTAGATATCTAACGAAACCCATCATATGAGTAAAAGTGATATAACTAAGAAAGTTACGTACTTGTGTCATATAAAGAGGTAGATAAAATAAATAAATAAATAAATAAATAAAAATTTTTAGAAATTAAGAATGCGGGTCACCCTCGTCAGGAGAGAGACGTCTGGGCACCGGGTTGGAGGTCCGAGTGAGGACTAGACTCCCGAAGAGAAGGGAGGCGCAGGGGGTGGAGGAGGATGTGAAGACGGTCCTGGAGACGCGTCTGGGACTCCCGGGGACTCGAAGGGGGCAGGGAGAACGTGTCGGACGAAAGGTCACTATCAAACCTTTTGGGGTGGGGTGGGTCTACGGAGGTCCCCGAAGGGCAGTGGGGTCTTGTTTCGGATTGCGAGCTCTCACGACCACAACGGGGTACACCGGACCGACGAGACTGGGGAGAAGGCGTCCGAGGAGAGAGAAGTCGACCGGGGCGACCGGAAGGGTGGTGGGGAACATGAACTTTCTACACAGAAGGAGTCTGGAAAAGAGGAAGACGAGGAACACGGGCCTACACGGTGGGTCTGGACGTGTGTCGGACGGAGACGATTCTGGCACGGTCCGTGACCCCACGGGTAGGAACGGACCGGGGTGCGGGAAGTATCCACGACCAACTAAGGATTGACACAGTAAACATCGGACAGTCCGTCGCCGTGGTGTACACCAGTGTTGCGCACACAAAGGTAGAGTTGTGGACACACCGTGCGTCATCCAGATGTACTTATCGACGGTAAGCGTACCCACCGAGTAACAACTTTCGGTTAAAAGAAACCAATAAACACTTAAAACTGTCAAAGTACACAAAATGACCAATAAACGACAAATGTTGGGTGACCTTTACCGGAGGGTGAGAGATGGAAGGTAACTTTTGAAAATGAACTTCAAAGAGGGTAAGCAAAATAAAGTTACAAATAAATCAACCTGACACACTACCAATTAAAACACCCAATTGAACTGATCAAGTGTCCTGGGTGTATAAACTAGTTTGTGATTAACTTTCCTACTTCCACAAACTTTTTACACGAATTGTAAATTTAGTCATCTACAACTTATTTTGTCTAACAAGGTGTACCCACCCGGAGTAGATTAGTCAACCAAGGGGTTCCTTCTTCCTTAATATCGAAACCTGAGTTTGACATCGTGGTGGAGAAGGGAACCAGAGACCCGTCGATCAACGAATTTTAGAGAGAGGGAATATAGAAATATAGTTACATGTACACATGTGAGTGGACAAACAGAGTCTATAAATAAGAGACTTTTTGGGACTGACTATGTCTGAAAAAGTCCAGTGTGTGAAGTCGGTGAGACAGAGAGTATCGTAAATTGAAACGAATGACACTCAAAGAGAAATATCTAATTTAAAAAGAGAGAGACAGTCGTCTAGATAGTTACAATAAAAATTTCAAGGACCGACACCACAGTAAGACTCTTTTGCGGACAAATGGGGTCGTCTTGCATTTATCAGAGGGTAGCAAAGGAAACCAGACTCAAAACTAAACGTAACTACGACGACCAGGACTGGAACGAAAACAGGACTACCACTCTCGTCCCCAGGGCTAAGAAACGAGAAGGTAGAGGTCCGAGAGAAAACTCCAGAACAGGGTGGTGTTCAGTAGGTCTTATTTGAGTCGTTGTACCCGGACCGGCACCCGGTCCTTGCCTGCACCCGGGACCGACCTCACACGTCCACCCGAGTGCGGGTCCAGACCCCTCCGGAACCAGGTGTTCGGAACCCCTCGTCCTGACCGACTCTGACAAGGGGAGTTTGTGGTTCCCTACCCGCCCGTCAACTTGGGACACGTCCACCGACTCTTCACCGAGGGTGTGGGACCCTGGTCCGAACAGTCCGGAACTAAATCCACTCCCTCCCGCCTACCGACGACAAACGACGGAACCGACCCTTGTCTGCAAGCACCGGGACCTCCTCCCACACGTCCGTCCGCCCGACGTCTCACTCTCCCATTACCGGGGTAACGAGTGCCGTCTCACCTCGGACCCCGGCACCATCACGGCCCTTCCCTTTACGACCGGTTCGCCTCCGGGGCCCCGTGGACAGAACAAGTCTATCCGGAGGCCCGTCTACTTTCCCCTTCAAACGACCGCTCGCCGACCACGCGAAAGGACACCAATCCCCTCGAACCACGAGCCTCCCTACACCCCTCGAACACCCACTTTCGAGTGAAGTACGACACGAAACTCCGTAAGACACTTTCACAAACAACCTGTTTTTTCTCGAGTTCAGGTCTGGAGAACCGAGTCTGACCGCGGACGTCCGAGTCCCCAGTGTAGACACCCGGAACCCCGGGGTGTCGGGAGGGCCGGAGGGTCCCGGACGTCCACCCCAAGGTCCCGAACTCGGGGACCCTCCCACCCCGGTCCTCGCATCCGGACCCCTGGCACCCCCCACCGTACTCCGACGTGCCCCCGAGGACCCCTCGCCGGTGACCCCGGGTGCTCGCTCAGAAGGAACCTCCGAGACTCTGGGAGTCGGGAGACCGGTCTGCAACGAAGGAGGGAAGTGTGTCCGGAGTCACCGACGTCCGCGATCTTGACGGTCAGGGTGACAGGTCCGACCGCGTCCGTCGGGGATCCCGGGGGTCTCCACCCCTGTGTACACCTTTCAGCCGTGGTCCGCACCTACCGACACTCGTCCCACGCACCGGTCACACCCCGAGGCCTACACTCTAAAATCGAAAGGAAGAGAACGCAACAATCAAAGATCAAACGACGGAGCCCAGAAGCGACTTCGGGTACCTGAAAGACGAACACGACGCCCTAGTCAACGACGGACCGCATAACCAAGGGGCTGATCCCCAACTCGGGTACAAGGGAAACTTCGTTCCGGCTAAGAATTGACGTCCCGGTGGTCCCTTCGGGATAGGGTAAAGACTACATTGTCCTTGGGTGCCACCCCAAACTCGTCCCCAACGGGCTGCTTACATCCCAACCTTTCTGGGACGACCGACACCCGACCCCTCGTCGAAGTCGGGTCGAAACCTCTGTTGAAGCTCCACAGGAAACCCCGGGTGAACCGTCCACCAGTGAGTGACTCTGCCCTTCTCACCCGCTCCCCCGCCAGACTCCTCCCGGCAGTGATGCCCCTGTGAGACCAGCCCGTCCCTGTACCACCGGGAACCAGAGGTAGAGAGGTACGCATGGACGACCGTAGACGGTGTGTACCAGAGACGAGTGTGCCTCATAGTGCTCTGGGACACGAGAACCCCAAGCGAAAGACCCTATTTCTCTACTGGATGACCACACTGCTCACACACTGGGTATCTTACACGTCCTTCCCCCCTCGTTTCTCGAGTCGTACCTTCCCTCGTCCGTCCCCGTCGTCCTGTCCTCCGGCCCGTCCCTCCCCCGTGGTGTTCCTCGGGTCCTGGACGTCTACTCGAAGACTATTAACGCTCCGTGAAAGACCGACACCTGGTCGACTCCGGAGTAGACTCTAGTACTCTGTCCCGACGAGTGACGGTCTTCCTCTCCCGATGTCTCCCGTGTCCCGTCACCCACCCACCAACTGGCCTCCTTCGGGGGCTCCTGGGTGTCCGTACCACTGACGGGGGTAGTCCCGTCGTCCAGACGGTACCGTCGTTCACGCCGAAGGACCACCTCCAATGTCCGTCTCCCGTTCCAGACGCCGAGGGGACCTTACCCGACGGTGCTCCTTCCCTTAGTCAAGGGTCCCAAACGTGGACTCGGGAACCTCCTGTCCCCGGAACCGGCCCTCCTGTGTGTCGGAACGGACCTCGTTAATTACCGGAACCCACCCTTCCCGACTAAACCTCTCTGTCAACCACAGAAATAAAAACACCGACGTCGTTTAGTGACGTTTGTAAACAAGGGATGTACCACTCCCCTGCTCAGACTTTGTCGGAGTGACCCGGAACCACTCGTACCATTACCGACGGACGGGAGGTCTCTGGGGTCCCTCCGAGACGTAACCGGGAAAGCGGGAGTCTCGACGTTAGGTCGAGTGCCGGGGAGGACGTGGGAGTCTCAGCCGTCTGAACACAGGACGCAGGCGGAGAGTCCGGAAGACGAGCCGGTCGGGGACGGAGGAGGACACTCCCGGACCCCTACCGAGGTCCGGTTCCAGGGTCCGGGGACAGGACAGAGTCTCCGGTTCGAGTCGGGACTGAACCTCCGACGTCCTAGTCCTGACCACAGGAATCCCGCCCAGCCGGACGAGAGATCTTGACACCACGACCCACATAACCCTCACTCTACGCAACGACTGGAGGTCCGGACTGTGTACCTCATTCCAGGCACTGATCCTACTCTCTGCTCGTCCTCGACGCCTGTCCACGACGGCCGGTATACGGTCCACACCCCCGACCTACCCCCGGTTCCCCCTTCTGGTCATGGTCCCCCTCGGTTGGTCACTCGTCCCCTTGGCTGGGCACTCGTCCCCTTGGCTGGGCACTCGTCCCTCTTAGTCTTGGTTCGTCACTCGTCCCCTTGGTCGGGCACTCGTCCCCTTACTTACCACATCTCAGACCTCGGCTGTTCTCCTCACTGTGGCACAGGTCGTGACCCCGACCGGTCTCTGTCCTGCGGGAGGAGGACCAAACTCTCCCCTCCGGTCTGTCCTGGGCGGACTCCGGTCGTGGCTCCTTCCCACAAACGGTGTGACCGGAGGGACGGACCCGGGTCCCAGTGTGGACGGACGGCGCCCTTGAGACCTGTCACCGTCCTCCCGGTCCTCACTCGTCCGCGACCGGTCACGGTCGCAGAAGAGGTTCAGGGAAGTCCGTCACGAAAGGAGGTGTGAGACGGGAGGCACTCCCCGCACTCCCCACGGAGGAGGGGCAGACTACCCCTGAGACACACGGGTCGGAGAGGGTGAGGGTGGCGAATCCCGGTAGAGACCACACACCCGCACGTGTGCGTGTGGACTCACCACGCCCCCGTGTACACGAAAGCACAGAGACTCACACTTGGGTACACGCACGTCTGGAAGCGTACACACGGGTGTCCGTACACGGAGCGCAAACAGACACAGACGTGTGGACACCCACACGAACACACGTCCCACACCGGGGTGGACATCCACGTGTGCACACTCCCGACGCACGCACGCGTGGGCACACGCGTCCACACCTGTGTGCGTCGACCTCACGGGTCAGGGAAGTCACGTCGTCCGAACCGTAGGAGGAGGGCTCCGTCGGAGGACGACACACGGGCTGGGACGGGTGGAGAGGACACACGCACCTGGACGGGTCCACAAACGGGAACCGGAGGACCCACGAGAGTGGACCTTCCAGACTCCCGACCCGGTGTCTTTACCCTCCGTCCTCCCTCCTGGTCCGAGAAATACACCGTCTACCACCCGCCCCTCCACCTCCCCGACGTCGGCTCTGGTGACCGAGACCCCGACGTCCCGGTCGACCCCCGGAGGCGAGACGGGGTACTACGGGAGGAGAACCCGACCCCCGACCCGAGACACCACCTGACTCACACCCCGGCGTTCCGGAGACACGCGTCCCACCCCAGGTCGCACCCGAGGAGACGGGAGACCCTCGTCGTCCGGCGCACCTCCGGCCCAGGAAGGTACGCCTCGGTCGCAGACGAGAGGCCCCGATGAAGTGGACGTCGTTCTCGGACGCCCAGTCCTTCCCCGGCCCCGAGGGTCCGGGTCCCGGGGACCGGCCGGCTCGACCCCCGGGGTGGAGGGGTACCGGGACCCTTCACCCAGGATCGTGGACGGGATGAGGTCCCGACTCCCTCGCCGAGGGAGTCTTTGGGACCGGGTGGGATCCCCGGGACCGGGTCCTGCATCCCGGGGTGGACGGACCCGGTGGACGGAACTACTTCCACTGCTTCGGCGGCATCTGGTGTCACTGCTCCTTCTCCCGGTCCTTCCACTCGGTCTCCCCCGACCGCAGGAGGTGTAGACGCGACAGCAGCGACGAGAGCAGGACCGAGGTCCCGCCGGTCCACCGGTCCGGACACCCCCTCGCCCGTGACGACTCCGGAGCCGGTGTGGGTGAGGTCGTGTGCCGTCCGACGACTGGTGCTCCCCAGACGGGCTCCCCGTGCCGGTGTCCGGGGGTGTGCCGTGGTGACCGTGACCCCGGGGTACACTTGTTGGAAGAGGGACGCCCCGTGCCTGCCCCGTGTCTCCCCGGCGTCCCGGGTTGCCCCGTGTCTCGACCTACCCCGTGTGTCGTGCCACCTCATCTGCCGGACTTCGGCCGGAAGGACGGTCGTACTCACGCCCGCCGCCCATCCGCCGGGGTTACGGCTGCACCTAGGAGTCCAGGGTGGGACGTCCGACGTCGCTGTCGGCGAGCGTCTTCGTCGACGACACACTCCCACTTTCCACTCCGACCCGACCACAAGGTCGTCTTCCTTGCCACAGTACTCCCGAGACTCAGCCCTCTCACCTGCCCTCGGAACGCAGGACGTCACCCCTCGACCGCTCCCCGGCGTGTCCTCCGGTCCCGTCCGGCTCCGACCCTTGATCTCCGAAATTCGGTCCCGGCTCAGACACGTAGTCTTCAGTCAGAACGACCTGGACCCCGGCCCCGTCCTGCCCGGCCGGTCGAGTCTTGGGAGCACACCTCGGCACGAAGTCAGGTCACCCTCCCGGGCCCCGTCCCTCCTTCACGATTCAGGGCCCTGGGTAGTGGGCCGGGCGTGAAGGATCAGGGAGAAAGGCACTCGTGAGTAAGGGACCCCCAGGCGGAACTCGGACTGGTCTCGACGCCCTCCACCCCAGACGTCCCGACGGCAGGTCCTCGGTGACCAGTGCCGTGTCCTTCATTCGTACCTTCGAACGAGCGGGAGACACCTTAGATCACCACCTTCTCGTCACACAGAACCAGAGACAGACGGAGTCAAAAGGCGATTACTCCAGTATAACACAAGATGTTTCCATACCTAGGTACTAAGTAACCTTTTAAAAAGTTTCCGTCGTCGGGAAACGGTACCTCTTGGACTTTCTTGGACAAGATCTGTGTACCTTACGTCCCCACTCACCAGACCCCCAGCCACTCCACCGATTTACGCTACTGTCCTGGGGGACCTACGGGGTACCGGGTCGATACCTCCAGTCCCTCCGGAAGAGTCTGTGTACCCTACTCTTCCGTCCTTTCTCAAGCCCAACCTATTCGGTGTAACCCTTCTTGACGTCCTCCCGTTCCGGCGCGGGGAAGCGGGCAGAGACGACCCCGTCCTGCACGGTCGCCCGTTGGGAAACCCTTCTCGGGTACTTTGGCGCCCCGTCCTGCGAAAAGAGTTCCGTTGTCCTCGGTGAGTGTCTCGAATTCGGCTCTCGTGTTAGCGTTAACAAAAGTCGAGGCTCTAGCCCCAGTGGGTACCAGATCGAGATAAACCGTAAAAGTAAGACTGACGTCCACTTCCAAAAGACGAAGAAACGTGCGGCTCCCATAAAACTAACGCACGACCTGTGCCACGTGTCTGTATTTCACTCGCACTTCAGCTACTGCGTACATATGAAAGGCTCCTCACTCGCGTGTGAGAGGAGACAACCCGTCCCTCCAACTCCTCGACACGAAAGTGGTCCTCAACTCAACCCGACCCACCACCCAAGGAACCGATGACCGAGGGCCGCACCCTCACCCCACTCCGAGGAGGAGGACCACCCTTACCGAGACTCGGACCCGGAGAGGCCGACACCGGGGTGGACGAGAGTCCCCGACGAACGTCGTCTTAGGGACCCACCTCCCAGTCACCCGGGTCCCCTAAAAAGTCCCCGAACGGACATGGGTGTAGGACCCGGTCGGACACACCCTTGATTTGGGACCGACCAAGGAAGTGCAGGGAGAACAGAGTGCCTACAGGTCCGGAGACAGGTGGACACAACTCCTACTCCTATTGACGGTCGTCGGAGAAGACTGGATCCTTAAACCCGGTCAACCTGTGACTCAGGAGCCGAGCAAACTCTGAAATTTACTTGTACTAAAAATACCAAATAAACCGTAACTGGAAAACAATGGTGTACTCACCGACTGGATGTTCGAAGATGTAGGATTCACCTTCGTCTTGACACTACCCACAAACTTCCAGTGGAACCGTCGACTTTCCTCCCACCCGACTTCCCCTGTCGGGACCCGTCCTCCTGACCCCACCCCAGAAACCTGTCTTCCACGGCTAAGCTCCCCGTGTCCTGAATCCACCCATCGAACCGAAGACACTACTGTCTCCCGTCTCCCGGGACCGGTGTCAGACCCCCCGGCCCCACTGCGTCCGAAAGCCCTCTGCCCCGGTCACCAACTCCTCGGACCCCGGCGTCTCGTCCTCGTCCTTCGTCTCCGGTCCCCGGGGTCCCCCTCGGAAGGTCGACGATGAAACACTTTTACTGGTGGCGTCGACGTCCGGACCCGGTTCGACGATCACCGGAGGAAACTCTTCTCCCGTCACCACCACCCGACCCGGACCTTGGCTCTGCCTCCCCATCGGAAGTCTACGTCCACCTGCCCCGCCCTACCCCTCCCGTACCCTCAGGAAGTTCCTTTCGTCGTCCGGGGAGTCCGTCGTAACGATCTCGACCTCCCATCGACCGGGTCGCTCCTCCTCGACGGCAGGGCAGACACCTCTGGGCCGACGGAATGTCCCTCGCCGAGACCGGTAGGAGGAGACCAGACCTCCTCCCGGGTGGTTCCTTCCGGGCCGCCGACCAGTCGAGACCCCGGCCCCGACCACGGCCAACACCGGGGGACCTCACCCCGAAAGGGAGGTGGGGAGGTACCCGGGACCCCAGACCGGTCCGGAGGGTGTCGGAGACGGTGAGCGGGACATATCTCGTACCGGGACCGACGACCTGTATCGAAACCAGGGGTGTCCTTTCACCCTCCAAACCCAGTTCGGAGACCCCCTCCGGCCACGTCTCACAGGACACTGAGCTCCGGCACGCCACGGGTCCGAGACAGTCCGCCGGCCAGGCCCCACCCCCGCCCAACCCAGATGTCCTCCTCCGGGATGCCCCACACACCCCACCCCCTCACCCACCCCCCGGACGACACCCCACGCACCACCCCCCCCGTACGAGACCACCGGGGGGCCCGTGGGACGCACCGGAAGTCCCACGTCGGACGGCTCGGGTAGAGAGAGCTCCACAGTCCCGGACCGACACCAGACGCGCAGACGGGGTGAGTCGCACCCCGGGTGTCGTCGAGTCCGGACGTCCGATCCAGGGCCTGGGACCCGTTCGGATCGGAAAGAGAGGGTCACGGGTGACGGAGACCCGGGGTAGCCTGTGGAAGGGACGGTCGGGGGCGTGACCCGCCGGACCTGCGGACGGCCGGGCACTCAGGACGGCGGAGGGACTGGCCACACAGGTGGCGTCAGAACGCCCCGACCCGACGTACGACGCCACAGCCCCCTCCTGTGGAGTCTCCCCTCCCTCTCGAGGCCCGGGGATCTGGGGGAGGAGACACCGTGGACCGGGACACAAGGAGGTCCTCCGGATACCAGTCCCCGACGACACCCACACACGCTTGGTCTGGGGAGACCCTCGGGTTCAGGTCGGGGGTCCGGACCCGTATAGACCGGAGGGCCCACGACTGACCCGAGGAGCTTCCGACCCCCCGAACCCTCGACCCCTCGGAGTCTGCGGGGGTCTCCCGTCGACAACTCCCACCGGCGGGAGTGGGGGTCGGGTCCCGTCCGGGGACGAAACACGGGACACCGCCCGTGTAGAACCACCCTTTACCGACGAACCCAACACCCCCCACCCGTTGTAGAGAGCGGGAAGGACCTGGTCGTACGTCGCACACCTGTACACAGGCCCCGGTCGTCCCGTCGACAACCCGAAGGTCTCGGGACCCCGGGGACTGTGCCTCGACGGCTCAGGAACGACGGGCCGTGGAGACCCCGACGGGGAGGTGAAGGACGGGACACAGGGCCGGCGAGTCTACCTCGGGACCCGGGTACACTGAGTGGTGGTCACAGGTCCGACGTCGACGGTAACTCCTCACAGGCCCTCCGGAGCACCGACTGGTGCGTCCACATCCACCTGGGGCGTACCAGGTCCCCCGACCTCTGCACGTCCTGTGAGGTCCACACCTTACTCCGCACGGGTCGGACCCGACACCACACGCGACACCGTTTGACCCTTCCGAGGTGAAGAACGACCAGGAGGTCGGTACACTCCTCCTACAGGTGCCCACTCTTCGGCCTGTGGAGCGTGTCCTCGGTCCGTCCCCTCTTCCCCGGTCTGCACCAGTCTCACGCCTCCCAGTCTAACGGCCCGTGACTCCGTCGACACCCCTCTTCGGTACCAGACGAGCACTCGACCTCGAGGTCCCCCACCCAGGGGCCCCCTTCCTCCACCGGCCCCGCGACGCCCCGGGTGCCGACGGGAGTGGTACGAGAGAGACACGGCAGTCCCAGTGACCACTGGCGTCCGGTCCCGGCGAGTCGCACGTCCACTACAACCTCGGACTCCGGGTGTCGCTGGACCCGTCCCGGTCCGCCGACGAGACCGAGGTCCTCGGCAAGTACACGGCCCACCCAGAGAGGAGGTGCCGGGGCGGTACCCCGACGGGCAAGTGGAGGGTCCTCTTCGCCCGTAGGACGTCCCGGAGGGGGTACCGGTCCGTCCACTTGAGACGGAACAGGCTCTCGGTCTCCGGGACGCCCCCGCCCCCGTCGTCCACCTGCGACCCCCGGACCCACACCAAGACTGTGAGACACCCCTCCGTTCCTCTCCACACCAGAACCGACCCCCCGTCCCCCCAACTCCCGACCGGTCCCCGTGGGCGGGCCGGGGTCCGGGCGGGAGAGGGCTACCTGGGGGCCTGAGACAACGAAGGTCGTCACGTCTCCCGTCCCCAGGCGGGTGGTGACCCGACCCCAGAGAGAACGTTCGTCCGACAAAGGCCACGGGAACTTTCGTGAGACGGGAAGAGGGGGAGACAGGGTTCCCTGACTGGAGACGTCCCCAGGAAACCTGTGCGATCACAGGCCCGAAGACAGACCGACACCGACCACCGGCCGTGACACTTCTCACCCCCCTCAGTCCCAGAGGAGGTCCACGGTGTCTGTCGGCCCCGACTCCGGAGGGTTGTAGGAGTCGGGATCCCCACCGGTAGCAGACCCCCAGCGGAGACAGTCGCAGACGCCGAGACGAGACCAGGACCACCCTGGGACCGACGGGCGAACGACCAACGCTCATAGATGCGATTCACGGACCCCCGGCGGGAGCACTGGTAGCCGTCGTGTCGAATACCGTTCTTCCTGAGCACTCGGTGACCGGTACCCAGAGACTGTCGGTCCCCAGTCGTTGAAAAAGATATTTCCGGGTCTCTCGTCTACAAACTTCGGCACGACGCTGGTGTGTCCCGAAGACAGACAGGGAGGAGGACCAAGTAGGGAGATTCGACCTGTCCGGTCGGGGTCGACGTCTCGACCTGTCCATCGGGGCCGACGTCCCTAGACCGAAGTGCTACGTAGACCGGAGGTCCGACACGAGTTCGACGTGACACAGACCCAGTCCTCGGTGCGGGACTCCCCTCCCGACCCGAGTACACCAGTCGTCCGGGACCCGGGGTCCTCCCAGTGAGGGGTACCCTCCCGTCAGATCGGGGCCTCGTCCTCCCGAGTCGGACACGAGTACCTCGAGCCGGGGGAAGGAGTTCCGACGACCCACCCACCGCACCGACGTCGTCAGACCAGTCCCGACTTCCGACTACGAGCCCCTCCCGACCCGACACGTGTCACGGGGGGCTGGGGCTCCACTGGGAGATTAGACGTCCCGGGTGGAGAGAGGACTGAACGGGGCGGGACACACGGACTGGTCCAGTCGGGTGTGGGTCCCCAGCACGTGTAGCCACCGTCTAAGACGGGATCTGACACCCGTAGTACCGGGCGTCCGACCCAACCCCCGGCGGGTCCCTCTGTAGTGTCGGTACCACCGGAGAACCTCCCAGCGGTCGTCGGGTCCCCGGCCACTCCCTTACCGGGTCGAGGGAGGTCGCCGAGGACGAGACCCGGTCCCCACGTAGGTCCCACTCCCCACTGAGACCCGGGGTCGACCCGTGGGCCGTGAGTCTCTTCGACCTCGGTCCACGTCCACCCCCATCCCGTCGGACCGTCCGCCGTGACGAAGACACTCCCAGAGTCGAAGTGTGAGTCAAGGTACGTACCCGACCTGGGCCCCTCAGGGCTCGACCGGACACCCGGAGGGAGAGTGGCACGAGGAGGGTCACACTAGACCCGTGGAGTGGGTAGGTACTCCCCGACTCCCGGTGTGTCTCCGGATCCACCGTAGACGGTCACGGATCGGGTCCGGACCGGGTGTCAGCCACGGGGACTCAAGTGACGGGGTGGAAGGACCGAGTTCCGCACTGAATTCCTGAGCTGCCTCTTCAGTACCTCCCGACGGACTTCTACCGTCACCTCCCCGCCCGACTGTCCATACGTACCTACACGCACCCGACACGTGCCTACCCCGACGAGTGGACCCGACGAGACTCACCACTGCCGAAACGACCTCGGGAGACTGGACCTAAAGTCTCTGCCACGATCGCACCAGCCCCAGTCTTAACTACGTCTTTGATCTCCTCGTCCCCCGTCCACTCCAGTCTCACGTGACACGGGACCCCCCCACGACGTTCCGTCTGTCCTCCCCGCCCGACCCGAGGGGACCGGGACGGGCCGGAGCCGGTACCCGCCTCGGATCGAGTGGAGACCCCTGGTGGGAACACCAGAACTGCCCGAAAGGAGGGAACCCCACGACCTGAAGTGTGTGGTCCATCGGCAGGCAGGGAACTTTCCGCGAACTCCTTACGTCCCGGTGGACTCTCCTCCGGCTGGTGTTCGGCAGGGAGTCCTGAAGCCCCTTCCAGGTCTTAAAGAGCGACGACTGACACGACAACAACTTGAAGGTCCTCTTCGACTGTCTTAACCCGTGCTTCAGGGCCCGGTCCGTCGGGTCCCGGTGGCACAAGAGTAGTCTGCCCCTCGAGTGTGTCCTGTGGTCCCCCTTCTGAAAGCCCACTCTAAGTGAAAGACCCCTGGGCTCTCTCCTGTGTTCTCTTCGCCCCCACTCTCCGCAGAACGACCAGCCCCCACACCCGTCGAGGTGGAAGAGAGACCCTGTCACCTCACCTCCCGTGTGAGTCGGGACGGTCGGGTGGGAGTGACGGACACCGAGTCGGTGAACCCCAGACCGGGCCCCAGACCCCAGTAGTTATTCTGACTATGTGAGTCCGGGGGTCAGGAGTCGTGTTGGTCTAGTGACTCCAGTCGGGTCACAACCGGTCCTGTCAGGTCGTGCCGGTCGAGTCAGGTCGATCTGGGTGGTACGAGTCGTCTCCAATTCGTTCGGGTTTCGTGGAGTAGTCGAACGGGTTCAGTTCGGGTCCGTCACGGAAAGACGGCCTGGACAGAGTCGGGTGGTACCTGTTAGGTTAAGTCGGTTCGTGTCGGGTCGAGTTTGGTGGAGTCGGGTCAAGTCGAGTCGGGACTAGTTGGGTTGAGTCGAATCGAATTGGATCAAGTCTGGTCGAGTCGAGTCGAGTTGGGTCGAGTCGGGTCGGGTCGGACCGAGTTGGACCGAGTCGGGTCAAGTTGAGCCGGGACTAGCTGGATTGAGTCGAGTCGAATTGGGTCGAGTCGGGTCGAGTCGAGTCGAGTCGGGTCGGGTCGAGTCGGGTCGAGTTCGGACGACAGCCGCCGGGTCCCGACGGGAGTGTCTGGACTTTCGGGTCACCAAGACTGTGTTTTCCCATCCCAGGGCCTGGGCACCGAAGCCGATTTCGGGGACCAGACGCCTGCGACGGGTCGACCCGAGCGGGGAGGGTCGGAGAAGGACGAAGAGGAGGACCCTCGGGAGAGCGGGGAAGGGAACCCGCCGGTTACGGAGACAAGGGTGTGGTCCGGGTCGGCCGGGAAGAGGGTCGACAGTCAGTGGCGGTGGGAGGTGAGACCCACTTTTCGAACGACCACTGAATTGAAGGGATCTCGTAGAGTATCCGGCTCGGTGCGAACGGAGGGAGTTTGTCTCCGGGACAGAGACGACTCGTCCGTCGCGCCGAAGAGACCCTCTCCTCTCGGACCCGTGTGCAGGGACCCCGGACCGACAGACCCATGCACGACACCCGGACTCAAGGACGGGCCTCAGATTTTCTCAGGACCACTGATTGACGAGAGACCGTTTACAGGAGTAATTTTTGGTGCCCTTTACGGAGAATAGACTCGGACGAGGGTTAAGACAGAAATAATGTTTCAAGACGACTCTTTCTCCTATGAGAGATCGCGTGTCGCTGGTAGACTTGGGGTTTGAAGTGACTTGTGGAGTCGCACCTGCGCCCTTCACCAGGGACACCCACACTTCGAGGACTCGGTGACCTGTCGTCCCTCTGTCAGAGGATCTTTGTCAGAAATCCCTTTCAGTTGGACTCGACCGATCCGTCACCAGTGAACTCCTTAAGTCTGTTTATCTGGAGTGCACAGTGTCTCATCCCCAACTTCTGACTAAGGGGAACTACATTTTTGTTTGGGCAGAGTATGCCCAGGGACTGAGTACTGAGTCACAAATGAGACTGAAATACTACGACACTTTCGTTACGTACGAGTCCTCTTTGGCGTGAAGCTTAGAGGCTGAAGCTAGAAAGGGTGGACCGCTATACGTCAGACAGGAGACGACACCTTCGACCCGTCACGCCACCGACGTCGGTTCTGGAGGTCACGAGTCCTCCCACTCGTTGAGTGTGAGTGTCGGTGGGACCTGGGACTGTTGACGAGACAAAAAAAAAAGGAAACACAAGTCATAAGTCATTTAATGTGGTCTGCTAGACGTGAAAGGTAATTATTGTATCCGAACTCTTGAAGGTCTACATGTTCGACCTAAATCTTTTCCGTCTCCTTGGTCTCTAGTTTAACGGTTGTAGGTGACCTAGTATCTTTTTTTTTACGTTTTCTTCAGGTCTTTTTGTAGCTGAAGACGAAGTGACTGATACATTTTTGGTAACACACTTAGTGTTGTTTGACACCTTTTGAGAATTTCTCTACCCGTACTGTCGGGTGGAATGGACGGAGGACTCTTTGGACCTACGCCCAGTTTTTCGTCGACAATCTCGACCGGTACCTCGTTACTTGACCGCGTCTTGGTCCTTTCCTCACACAGATCCAACATATAACAGTCGGACGTGTAAATGGAATACACGGCTCATGCAGTATCCTTTAAGGGTCGACCTACTCAGTGTTTGACCTTAGATCTAACGGTCCTCTTTATAACTGTTGAGTCTATGCGTCTACTATGGTGAGATTTACGTCTTACGTTTCTCCTTGATTTCTCGGAGAACTACTTCCACTTTCTTCTCTCACTTTTTCGACCGAATTTTGAGTAGTCAGTTTTTAGATTCTGGTACCGTAGGCCAGGGTAGTGAAGTCCCATTTATCTACCCCTTTTTTACCTTTGTCACAGTCTGAAATAAAAGAACAAGAGGTTTTAGTGACGACTGACACTGACGTCGGTACTTTAATTTTCTGCGAACGAGGAACCTTCCTTTCGATACTGGTTGGATCTGTCGTATAATTTTTCGTCTTCGTAATGAAACTACTGTTTAAGACAGATCAGTTTCGATACCAAAAAGGTCACCAGTACATACCAACACTGTCTATCTGGTATTTCTTCCGACTCACGACTCTTTAGTTACGAAAACTTGACACCACAACCTCTTCTGAGAACTCTCAGGGAACCTGACGTTCCTCTGGGTTGGTCAGTTATGGATTTCCTTTAGTCAGGACTTATAAGTAACCTTCCTGACTACGACTTCGAGGTTATAAAACCGACGGACTACACTTCTCGACTGAGTAAACTTTCTTAGTCTACGACTCTTTTAAACTCCAGTCCTCCGTTTCCCCTACTGTCTCCTACTCTACCAACCTACCGTAGTGGCCGAGTTACCTGTACTCAAACTCGCACGAGACCCTCAACCACTACCTGTCCTTTTGGAGCACACGATATCAGGTACCCCAGTATTTTTAAACCTGTACTGACTCGTTACCTCGTTACTGTTCCGAACTCAATCTACTAAAATGGGTTCACAGTCAATTACATTCACAAGACTCGGAAAATTCCGTCCATTTCTATTCGGGACCACAAACCGGACACTTCGTGTAATTTACCTTAAAGTTTGATGAAAGTTGAATGCAACCCGAATAGTTCTTCATTGGTCTACAATTCAACTCCCCCAAACACGTCTGCAGGACCCGTCGTTCAGACGGACGTGGCCGAGGACGGAGAGTGTCGAGCCGTGGACCAGGGACCGTACAGGGCACCCGAGAGACTGGACCCGCCTAAGGAGGCTTAGGGAAGCGACGCGATTGAACACTGGACGGGTGACCGGACCGCCGTCTTCGGTCCGGGCACGTAGGGGTCGACGCCCGTCAGGGTCCTCTGGGGGGTCGGAGCCGCTCGGACCCCTGAGTCTCGTCTCTGACAGGGAGGTCTGCCAGGGCCCGGGACGACTGAGGGTGGGGTGACCCGTGGGAGAGTCTGGGGGTCGATCATCACACTGGTCTCATTGAGTACCGCTTGCGGGTGCGAAGTGGGGTTCCGACAGGACCCTACCCACGGACTTTCCGTCGGGACTTGTAGGACGTCGTTTCCGCGGCGTGACTCTTTCGACGAAGTAGCGGTCCTCCCTCGGCCGGTCGACGCTGACACTCGTGTGGGTGGTACGCGCGCCGCACACGTGCCGGAGTCGAGTTGGTGGAACTTCCTCACTGAGTAGTTTCTCACGTCGTTACATGACTATGTTACGCGGACTCTGTCTAATTGAAGAATTTGTAGCTGAAACTTTTACTTATATTCACTCGTCAACTATCCGAGACTCACTTTATGTAAGTTTGTCCGCGACGCTTGACGGTCCTCGTCCTCGCGCGAGGGGCGCCTCGGGGTCCTCGGTCGGGACGACTGCGGACCAGGTACCCGGGACGTAGAGTGACCCTCTGTCGGTCGAGGACACCAGGTGTGGACCGGACACGAAGAACCACCAGTGCCGGGAGTCTGTTAGGATGCCCAGGACCGGACTCGGGGAGCCGGACGCACTCTCGGTGGGGGCGGGGGGGCGACCTCCGCGGGACGCACGGCACCTCGGGGAGTGGGTTACAAGGGGACAGACTACCCAACCCGGTGTTTTACGGCCCTCGGTCGTACTCCTTAGGGTGGGCACTGTTCCAGTACGCCGTCTCCGGAACTACCCGTTCCGCTTAGTCCGGAGTCCCAAAGGGGGACCATAAAGGACTCGTACATGGGGGGTTTTATTCTTAGACGGACGGAATAACATGAAGAGATGAAAAGACTGTGAGAGACCTTTTTCAATTAAGTCCCGAAGTCAGAGGACGTTTTCTTACAGAGCCGAATTTTGGGGGAGACTATTGAGAGATCGAACGGATTGTCCAAGGGGGCCTGGAGAATATCGAACTCTTAACGAATGTCGGGGGTTGACACTCTCCGTGTTCCGAATTTCGTAGAATTTCTGTGTCTCGGAAAAGATTTCTCGATTTCTAGTATAACCACTGCCTAAAGTGACAACTGAGTTACTAACGACGGTCCGGAGGTATTAGAAATAGAAAATCCGTGGACCCTCCTACAATTAGTTACATTAGCCCTATACCTTTTTCCATATATCATCAAAACTACAATCGTTGTGATCTGAAATCTCAGCTAATGAGAAGAAAACAACACTTAGTGACAAGAGGAAAGTGAACAATATTTGACGACATGGAAACGATACATTCTTACATTGAGATAAATCACGAAAGTCTCTCACCGTGGTCTGAAACTCTTCTTGTTGTGTTTATTCAGAAGATCAACTGTTTGGAAATAGTCTTTTTTCCGACATTTCACAATTAACCGGGAAAACTGGCCTTCTACTACATTTAGTGGATTCCGAACACATATGGTGATCCATACGTCTCTCTTTTCGGGCCAAAACTATTCTCAGACCCGACGATTACGACGTATTGAAACACAATGGGTAACTAGAGATACATGTTAGTTTTTCCATATTTTCCGGAAGGATCTGTTATCTCCGGCCCGGTCAGCGACCTGACCAAAGGAGGCACAGAGGAGAAATGAGATTAAAGTCCGACTTAAGGGTAGACCCCGCACCTCCGAGTGGTAGAGATGAATGAACGGGGCCGAAGATTCTAGGTGTGCTCCCCCTCGGGTTCCGCCCCGTGGGGGGCGATAAGTTCTCCTGTGGCCACCGGATTGTATCTGCCACACTCGAGGAACAGACCTTGAAATAACCGAAGGGTGCATTTGGTTCAATAAGTCGGAGAAAAGAGGTGATTTAAAAGGATGATGTGATAAAGAAGGATTAGATTAGCATATAAATATTTATTTATTCAAAAAAGGAGTGGATGAGACAGGGGCGAAGCTTAATGGAACCTAGGTGGTCCCGACCTGGGGCCGTCGCTTCCGGTGGTAAATTGGTCTTTGTGGAAGGTCCTCGGATGACGACCCTCCGCCGGAAGAGACCCCTGGCCCAGGTGAGGGTGAGGGAACCTGTCAGTGACGGTCCACGGACCGTCGGGGTGCTCTCCGCAGGACCCTTCGGGGTCCGGGGGAGGTCGGGGACTTCGACGGAGGGACCTGTCGGTCCAGTGGGAGTGGACCGAGGGAGGAGACCGGGGGCCCCGGAGCAGAGACCAGGGTGACGGGTGGGATGGGACCGACGACGACGGTGTCGATCGGACCTGGAGGGGTCCCGGACTCGCACGGCGGCGGGGACAGTCGGAGATGGACCTGGGGGCGTGGAATAGAGGCTCCCGATTAAGGAACAAGGGGACGGGACGACGGTCGACGGGGGAGAAAGGTCCGGAAAGGAGGTACGGAGAGGTCAGGACGCGGGAGGGACATCGAAGTGGACTCTGAAGGAAAGTGGGAGGTCAATGGTATAAGACCGGCCGTCCGCTTCGGAGTGTGAGGGCGTCCCACGTCGCACCGACGTGTGTGTGACCGGGAGGAGGACTCAGGGAGGACGTGTGTGGTGCACGTGGACTCCAACCTGTTCGGGAGGGTACCAACCCTAAGGTCCTTACCACCGTCTCTCCCTGTCCCACAGGAACCCCGAGCACCGTCCCAGGGGTGCCTACGTGTGTCACCGGGGTCGAGTCCGGTGGAACCCTTTGGTCAGGACCCTAGAAGACGTCGAGCCGGTAGAAGGAGGGAGACCTAGTCGGGGTTCTGTGCCGGGGACGCATCGTGGTGCCCGGACCCTCCTCTGTGGGCAGGGAAAGGGCGGTCATTACCCAAGTCGTGAGTCCTATACACCGTGTGTCCTCACACCGAACCCCCCTTTTTTAGGTAGTGCTCCTTCGCCAAAGTATTCTATTTCATAGGAACAAATAAAATTCCGGTGTTTACGCTGTAACGTTTCGTCCCGGTCCACCCCGGATATTGACGTCCGAGGTACGAACCGGTACCGTGAGTCGGTGAGGCTCTTTTCGGTCAAAGAATGTCGAACTTCGACCTCTCCTACGCCCCTTCTAAAGTCATGTTCGCTTATTCGGTGTAGCCGGTCCCCGGGCCGGGGTTCCGTCGGGGGGAACAAGGTAGAGACCACGGGGCACAGGAACCGACCGGCAGTGAAGTGGACGCCCACCGTCTCTGTCGCACTCACCCATGCCCCCGTGACCCCCGGACGCCGGAGTGGGGGAGGGGCCCCGGTCCACCGGATGGAACTTGTCCCACTGGCACCACGACATCTTCTCCGAGTCCTCCTTCTCGTGCTACTTCCACCTCCGGTACCACAACTCCAAGAGCTTCGGAAGGAGGAGCCGCGAGTGGAGGGGGAGACGCCCTCTGTCCCGTGTCCCAGTCGTACCGACTCGACGGGCGTCTCGGGCGGGACCGGGAGGAGCCGGCGCGACTGAGCGGTCTTCCCGACCCCCTGACGTCTTCGTTCGCCCGTCCGCTCGCCCGCACACGGACGGAGGGGCCGTGGGGGCCCCGTCGACCCTCGAGGCCCGGAACAGTCCGTCGCAGAACCGGTCCACACCATCCGGGGACCGACGGACTAAGGCGTCGGTCGTCCCCGTCTCGCACCGACTCCGACTCGGTTCGTCACTGGGGCTCACGGACCGGGTCCCTCGCGGCCCCACCATCTCTCGCTCTGTCATACGAGTGCGTGTGTGGTCCCACCCCAGAGTGGCTCGACCTCCGCCCCCACCGGGGTCCCAGGACCGAGGAGACCTCCTGTACCCCGGTGCCCCCCGACTGTCACCACCACCCCGCAGGACAGAGACCACCAAACCCCACCCGAGGGGTCGGTCACTCCTGTTCGGGACCCCCGTCTACCGACGGACACGGTTCCCCGGGTAGGGAGACCGGAGGTAGAGAGAGACAGAACCTCGGTGCCGTACATACTCTCTCCGGTACACCCCGGGACCGACCCCGGACCTGACGTCCTGAGTGTCGACACCCTAGTCCTCCAGTCTATCTGTAGACTCCGGGTCCTTCTCACTGCGACCCTGTTTCCGAACCCTGTCAGTGGATCCAGACGTCGGTGATGTGACTGCCCGGGAACCAGGGGTCTCTCAGTCCTCACATCCCCTCCAGCCCTCAGTCGGACTTCCCCGTGACCACACCAGCCGTCTCCGCTGGGGGAGCGGGTAGCCGAGGCACGGGAGGTGGGGTCCAAGTGCACGCCGGTACGTCGACGGACGAGGTTCCCCCCGGAGGGTCCGTGCCGAGCGAGACAGTCCTGCACGGACTCAGACAGAGAAGTGTCCCTTTCTCCTCTTGACCCCGGGACGGGGGAAGTGTTCTCGGACCTGACCCTCTTCGGAGGGAGGACCTGTACCCGGGACTCAAGGGACTCCTCGACGGAGACCGGTCCGGGTCTCACCGGGAGACGCGTGGGACGAGACCCCGACCCCGACCCCCGACACCTCCTCAGGTCCGACCCGGCCGGGGGTCCACATGGAGGTTCGACTCTGTCTCCCTGTTCGTCTCGCACCCACACCACGTCTCCCTGGGGCGGTCTGTCCCGTCACTCACCGGTGCCCACACGTTCCCGACCCCAGGCTCACACGTTCGGACCCACACGCGTCACACACGCACACACACGCACTCGTACACGTGTAGACACGCATATACAGATGTACAGGCACCGAACAGGAGTGTGTGTGCACACTCGTGGGTGCACGTACACGGACACTCACCGACACTGACACACACGAGTCACACTCACACACACACGTACACACAGACACACAGGTGTACAAGTACGCAGGTACAGAGACACACACGGACGAGTGGGTCCAGGTAGTGTGTGTACAGACACAGTGCGCACGGGTACAGAGACAGGTACACGCACGCGTACGCAGAGAGACGTACATACACACACTGCCACACGTACACACACACAACGTGCGGGCACACGGGGGTCACACCCGTACCTTCACTGATCTCCGCGTCGCTCGTACCCGAGCCGGACGAGACTCGTAGGACGTTCCTCGTGGCCCCGAGAACCCGCACCCAACCTTCGCTCACCCCTCCGCCCCCACGCCTACTACCTCCCACCAGACGTTCCACTCCCGTCTGTCGGTGTCTGGATCGTCCCTCTCGAAACGAGTGAGTATCGGTCGTAGAAAACTTACCTAGAAAAATAAAGATTAAAAATATTTTCCGTTGTAGAGTGCGTAGTCGTACCAATCTGAGTACGTACGTGTGTCGCTGCCAGTGGACCCCCGAGACTGGTCCGTAGTCATCGTCCACGACCGGCACAGTCTGTACTGGTCCCTGTGCAACATGTCCCACCCAAATGGCCACCTGAACAGGTGCCAGGCGAGCCACTGGTACACCCCGTCCCGGAGCACCGGGTGCTGCGTCCACATCCAGAGGGGAAACGAGGTCAGGAGGAGCCAGTGACAGTCCTACGACACGTGCTTCATGTGCGACCCCAGGACCCCGAGCCCGCGGCCCGACGAACAGTGCATGAACGAGAACCGGTGTCCGAGGGGGAAGACGTCGGTGACGTGCTTGTGCAGGCGCCCGCGCTTCGGGAAGTGGTCCGTCCACTGCCTCCGACTGAGGGCGTCCGAGTCGACAAGGGCGCAACCTCCGTCGTGCATGTGCCTGCCGCCAAAGTACCGCTGCAGACTCCACCCCCTCCCCCCGTGTCACCACTCTAACCCCTCGCACCCAGGAGAGGACCGGGACGGACGACAGGAGTCTGGGGCCTTCGACACCCTCTCAGACCCCACCTCCCGTCCCCGCCCCGCCCCGTCCCGGATGGAAACCCGAACCTCTATCACGAGAAAAGACCCTTCCCGTCCAGGTTCACCCGGTGACACGTGCACATGAGGAGAGGCCTGAGGGTCAGGAGGCTCGTCTGACTCCGGAGTGGGGACCGCGACTTCCACAGCAACTCCACAGAGAGTTTTATTCACACCCAGAGGTCCCGGAACGGTAAGACTACCCTGGTCGACTACAAGTCCGGTAGTATCCTTCGGTCCAAACACTGGTCTGTCCTTTCGAACCGACTGAAGCACTCCTTCTACAGCCGTTTCCTACCCCCCTACCACTTCTGGGGCTACCCTCTGCCACCACGACCTCCACCCTCTCTCAACAAACCTCACTTTAGTCCACTTCCCGCTCCAGACGGGTTTCTCGTCCCGGATGAACCGACTCAGGGAACACTCGGACCCCGGGACAACCTCCCCGCGGCCGGGGGTCGGTGGGACGTGTCAGGGAGGACGGGAACCGGCGAGACCCTTCGGTTCCGAGTCCCTCGTCGACCGTGCAGACCCCACCACAGACGTCTGGACTCCCACTCGTGGGGGGTTGGTCCCGACGTGAGTGATCGTAGCGTGCTTCTCCTGCGCAAGAAGACCTTCCAAAGGAACAACACGAGGTGGACCGTCCACATGCGCGAGACCGACTCGGTAAGAGCGAGGCACTACCAGTCGTGCGACATCCGGGACATACAATACCCACTCCTAACATGTCAGAGGTGGACCGGAAGTCTTTATAGTCTGTGATAGGCGAAAGGTAGTGCTTTGGTCCTGTTCCTCTAGACAAACCCCGACTTCAGTCACCGGACCGTCTACTCCGACCTGAACGATAACGGCAATGGTCTCTCCGACAACGTTCCGCCCTGTTTCTGTGAGTGCTGCCCCCTGTTGTGAAGGCGGAGACGTCTCTTCCTGTTCCCCAGTCACCCCGGACCTGGGAGGGGGGGCGTGGGTTGGTGTCCTGTCCGGGCTGAGTGAACCTCGCTGGTGGTAGTGTCAGGGCTGCCCGAAAGGAGGGAACCCCACGACCTGAAGTGTGTGGTCCATCGGTAGGCTGGGAACTTTCCGCGAACTCCTTACGTCCCGGTGGACTCTCCTCCGGCTGGTGTTCGGCAGGGAGTCCTGAAGCCCCTTCCAGGTCTTAAAGAGCGACGACTGACACGACAACAACTTGAAGGTCCTCTTCGACTGTCTTAACCCGTGCTTCAGGGCCCGGTCCGTCGGGTCCCGGTGGCACAAGAGTAGTCTGCCCCTCGAGTGTGTCCTGTGGTCCCCCTTCTGAAAGCCCACTCTAAGTGAAAGACCCCTGGGCTCTCTCCTGTGTTCTCTTCGCCCCCACTCTCCGCAGAACGACCAGTCCCCACACCCGTCGAGGTGGAAGAGAGACCCTGTCACCTCGCCTCCCGTGTGAGTCGGGACGGTCGGGTGGGAATGACGGGTGCCGAGTCGGTGAACCCTGGACCGGGCCCCAGACCCCAGTAGTTATTCTGACTATGTGAGTCCGGGTGTCAGGAGTCGTGTTGGTCTAGTGACTCCAGTCGGGTGACAACTGGTCCTGTCAGGTCACCCCAGTCGAGTCAGGTAGATCTGGGTGGTCGGAGTCACCTCCAATTTACCTGGGTTTCGTAGAGTTGTCAAACGGGTTCAGTTCGGTCGAGTCACCCAAGTGAAGACGACCGGGTCAGAATCGGGTGGTACCAATTGGGTCGTATGGGGACAATTCGGCTCCGATCGGGTCTGGTCGAGTCGGGTCGAGTCGAGTCAAGTCGGGTCGAGTCGGGTCGAGTCGGGTCGGGTCGAGTCAGGTCGAGTCGGATCGGGTCGGGTCGAGTCAGGTCGAGTCGGGTCGAGTGGGTAAGAAGGGTCGAGTTGGGTCGGTTCGAGTCGGGTCGAATGGATGAGGCGGGTCGAGTCGGGTCGAGTCGGGTCGAGTCGGGTCGAGTCAAGTCGGGTCGAGTGGGTGAGGCAGGTCGAGTCCGGCCGAGTTGGGTCGAGTCCGGTCGAATTGGGTCGGGTCGGGTCGAGTGGGTGAGACGGGTCGAGTCGGGTCGAGTCGGGTCGAGTCGAGTCGAGTCAAGTCGGGTCGAGTGGGTGAGGCAGGTCGAGTCCGGCCGAGTTGGGTCGAGTCCGGTCGAATTGGGTCGGGTCGGGTCGAGTGGGTGAGACGGGTCGAGTCCGGTCGAGTTGGATCGAGTTGGGTCGGGTCGGATCGAGTGGGTGAGACGGGTCGAGTCGGGTCGTTTCGAGTCGAGTCGAGTCGGGTCCAGTTTGGTTGAGTCGGGTCAAGTCGGGTCGAGTCGAGTCGAGTCGGGTCGAGTCAGGTCGGGTCGAGTCGGGTCCAGTGGGTAAGACGGGTCGGATCGGGTCGAGTCGGGTCGAGTTGGGTCGAGTCGGGTCGAGTCGGGTCGAGTCGGGTCGGGTCGGGTCGGGTCGGGTCGAGTCAGGTCGGGTCGAGTCGGGTCCAGTGGGTAAGACGGGTCGGATCGGGTCGAGTCGGGTCGAGTCGGGTCGAGTTGGGTCGGGTCAAGTCGAATCGAGTCAGGTCGAGTGGGTAAGGTGGGACGAGTCCGGTCGAGTTGGGTCGAGTCCGGTCGGGTTGGGTCGAGTCCGGTCGGGTCGGGTCGAGTGGGTGAGACGGGTCGGGTCGGGTAGGGTCGGGTCGTTTCGAGTCGGGTCAAGTCGGGTCGTTTCGAGTCGGGTCGAGTCGGGTCGAGTTAGTTCGGGTCGGGTCGAGTAGGGTCGAGTGGGGTCGAGTGGGTGAGGTGGAACGAGTCGGGTCGAGTTGGGTCGAGTCCGGTCGAGTTGGGTCGGGTCGGGTCGAGTGGGTGAGACGGGTCGAGTCGGGTCGTTTCGAGTCGGATCGAGTCGGGTTGTTTCGAGTCGGGTCGAGTCGGGTCGTTTCGAGTCGGGTCGAGTCGGGTCGAGTTG
Source organism: Capra ibex (assembly GCA_006410555.1). Lineage (NCBI taxonomy): Eukaryota > Metazoa > Chordata > Mammalia > Artiodactyla > Bovidae > Capra > Capra ibex. The sequence continues at coordinate 58,279,092 of SJYO01014747.1, read as the reverse complement.
GTTCGGGTCGAGTCGAGTCGGGTCCAGTTTAGTTGAGTCGGGTCGAGTCGAGTCGAGTCGAGTCGGGTCGAGTCGGGTGGAGTGGGTGAGACGGGTCGAGTCGGGTCGTTTCGAGTCGGGTCGAGTCGGGTCGAGTCGGGTCGAGTGGGTGAGGCGGGTCGAGTTGGGTCGGGTCAAGTCGAATCGAGTCAGGTCGAGTCGGGTCGAGTGGGTGAGTTGGGTCGAGTCCGGTCGGGTCGAGTCCGGTCTGGTCGGGTCGGGTCGGGTCGAGTCCGGTCGGGTCGGGTCGAGTGGGTGAGACGGGTCGAGTCGGGTCGTTTCGAGTCGGTTCGAGTCGGGTCGAGTGGGTGAGGTGGGACGAGTCGGGTCGAGTCGGATCGGGTCGAGTCGGGTCGAGTCGGGTCGAGTCGGGTCGAGTCGGGTCGAGTGGGTGAGACGAGTCGAGTCGGGTCGAGTCGAGTCAAATTGGGTCGAGTCGGGTCAAGTTGGGTCGGGGGGAGTCGGGTCGAGTCGGTGAGGTAAGTCGAGTCGGGTCGAGTGGGTGAGACGGGTCGAGTCAGTTCGGGTTAAGTCGAATCGAGTCGAGTCGAGTGGGTGAGGGCGGGTCGAGTTGGGTCGGGTCAAGTCGAGTCGAGTCGGGTCGAGTGAGTGAGGTGGGTCGGGTCGGGTCGATCGGATCGGGTCGAGTCGAGTCGAGTCGAGTCGGGTCGAGTCGGGTCGAGTGGGTATGGCGGGTCGAGTTGGGTCGGGTCGAGTCGAGTCGAGTCGGGTCGAGTGGGTGAGGTGGGTCGGGTCGGGTCGAGTCGGATCGGGTCGAGTCGAGTCGGGTCGAGTCGAGTCGAGTCGGGTCGAGTCGGGTCGAGTGGGTGAGGTGGGTCGGGTCGGGTCGAGTCGAGTCGTGTCGGGTCGAGTCGGGTCGAGTGGGTGAGGTGGGACGAGTCGGGTCGAGTCCGGTCGGGTCGGGTCGAGTCGGATCGTTTCGAGTCGGTTCGAGTCGGGTCGAGTTGGTTCGGGTCGGGTCGAGTCGGGTCGAGTGGGGTCGAGTGGGTGAGGTGGGACGAGTCGGGTCGTTTCGAGTCGGGTCGAGTCGGATCGTTTCGAGTCGGTTCGAGTCGGGTCGAGTTGGTTCGGGTCGGGTCGAGTCGGGTCGAGTGGGGTCGAGTGGGTGAGGTGGGACGAGTCGGGTCGTTTCGAGTCGGGTCGAGTCGGATCGTTTCGAGTCGGTTCGAGTCGGGTCGAGTTGGTTCGGGTCGGGTCGAGTCGGGTCGAGTGGGGTCGAGTGGGTGAGGTGGGACGAGTCGGGTCGTTTCGAGTCGGGTCGAGTCGGATCGTTTCGAGTCGGGTCGAGTCGGGTCGAGTTGGTTCGGGTCGGGTCGAGTCGGGTCGAGTCGGGTCGAGTTGGTTCGGGTCGGGTCGAGTCGGGTCGAGTGGGGTCGAGTGGATGAGGTGGGACGAGTCGGGTCGAGTCCGGTCGGGTCGGGTCGAGTCGGGTCGTTTCGAGTCGGGTCGAGTCGGATCGTTTCGAGTCGGTTCGAGTCGGGTCGAGTTGGTTCGGGTCGAGTCGAGTCGGGTCCAGTTGAGTTGAGTCGGGTCGAGTCGAGTCGAGTTGTGTCGGGTCGAGTGGGTGAGGCGGGTCGGGTCGGGTCGAGTCGGGTCGAGTGGGTAAGACGAGTCGAGTCGGGTCGAGTCGAGTCAAATTGGGTCGAGTCGGGTCAAGTTGGGTCGGGGAGGAATCGGGTCGAGTCGGTGAGGTAAGTCGAGTCGGATCGAGTGGGTGAGACGGGTCGAGTCAGGTCGAGTTGGGTCGAGTCAGGTCGAGTTGGGTCGAGTCGGTCGAGTGGGTGAGGAGGGTCGAGTTGGGTCGGGTCGAGTCGAATCGAGTCAAGTCGAGTGGGTGAGGCGGGTCGAGTTGGGTCGGGTCAAGTCGAGTCGAGTCGGGTCGAGTGGGTGAGGTGGGTCGGGTCGGGTCGAGTCGGATCGGGTCGAGTCGAGTCGAGTCGGGTCGAGTCGGGTCGAGTGGGTGAGGCGGGTAGAGTCGGGTCGACTCGGGTCGAGTTGAGTCGGATTGGGTCGAGTCGGGTCGAGGCGATTTGGGTCGAGTCGGGTCGAGTCGGGTCGAGTCGAGTGGATGAGACAGGTCGAGTCGAATCGTGTCGAGTAGGGTCGAGTGGACTAGTCGAGTCGGGTCGGGTCGGGTCGGGTCGGGTCGAATCGGGTCGAGTCACGTCGGGTCGAGTCGCGTCGGGTCGAGTCGAGTCGGGTCGAGTGGGTGAGACGGGTCGAGGCGAGTGGATGAGGCAGGTCGAGTCGAATCGTGCCGAGTAGGGTCGAGTGGACGAGTCGAGTCGGGTCGGGTCGAGTCGGGTCGGGTCGAGTCGAGTCGGGTCGGGTCGAATCGGGTCGAGTCACGTCGGGTCGAGTCGGGTCGAGTGGGTGAGGCGGGTCGAGGTGAGTTGGGTCGAGTCGGGTCGAGTCGAGTGGATTGGATGACGAAGGTCGAGTCGAATCGTGTCGAGCAGGGTCGAGTGGACAAGTCGTGTCGGGTCGGGTCGGGTCGGGTCGGGTCGGGTCGGGTCGGGTCGAGTCGGGTCGAGTCGAGTTGGGCCGAGTCGGGTCGAGTCGGGTTAAGTTGGACCGAGTCTGACCGAGTCGGGTCGAGTCGAGTGGGTGAGCCAGGTCGAGTCGAGTCGTGTCGAGTAGGGTCGAGTGGACGAGTCGAGTCGTGTCGAGTCGTGTCGAGTCGGGTCGAGTTGAGTCGAGTCGAGTCGTGTCAAGTCGGATCGAGTGGACGACAGCCACCGGGTCCCGACGGGAGTGTCTGCACTTTCGGGTCATCAAGACTACTCTTTCCCAGTCTAAGACCTGGAACCGGAACCGATTTCGGGGACCAGACGCCTGCGACGGGTCGACCCGAGTGGGGAGGGTCGGAGAAGGGCGAAGAGGAGGACCCTCGGGAGAGCGGGGAAGGGAACCCGCCGGTCACGGAGACAAGGGTGTGGTCCGGGTCGACCGGGAAGAGGGTCGGCAGTCAGTGGCGGTGGGAGGTGAGACCCACTTTTCGAACGACCGCTGAAATCGAAGGGATCTCGTAGAGTGTCCGACTCCGTGCGAACGGTGGGAGTCTGTCTCCGGGACAGAGACGACTCGTCCGTCGTGCCGAAGAGACCCTCTCCTCTCGGACCCGTGTGCAGGGACCCCGGACCGACAGACCCATGCACGACACCCGGACTCAAGGATGGGGCTCAGATTTTCTCAGGACCACTGATTGACGAGAGACCGTTTACAGGAGTAATTTTTGGTGCCCTTTACGGAGAATAGACTCGGACGAGGGTTAAGACAGAAATAATGTTTCAAGACGACTCTTTCTCCTATGAGAGATCGTGTGTCGCTGGTAGACTTTGGGTTTCCACGCAACTTGTGGATTCACACCTGCGCCCTTCACCAGGGACACCCACACTTCGTGGGATCGCAGCGTCCGTCATCCATATCTAAGGGAAAGTTCATCTTTGTTTTTGTGAAGTACGTCTGCAGGGCCCCGTCGTTCAGACGGACGTGGCCGAGGACGGAGAGTGTCGAGCCGCGGACCAGGGACCGTACAGGGCACCCGAGAGACTGGACCCGCCTAAGGAGGCTTAGGGAAGGGACGCGATTGAGTACTGGACTGGGCGCGTAGGGGTCGACGCCCGTCAGGGTCCTCTGGGGGGTCGGAGCCGCTCGGACCCCTGAGTCTCGTCTCTGACAGGGAGGTCTGCCAGGGCCCGGGACGACTGAGGGTGGGGTGACCCGTGGGAGAGTCAGGGGGCCGATCATCACACTGGTCTCATTGAGTGCCGCTTGCGGGTGCGAAGTGGGGTTCCGACAGGACCCTACCCACGGACTTTCCGTCGGGACTTGTAGGACGTCGTTTCCACGGCGTGACTCTTTCGACGAAGTAGCGGTCCTCCCTCGGCCGGTCGACGCTGACACTCGTGTGGGTGGCACGCGCGCGGCACACGTGCCGGAGTCGAGTTGGTGGAACTTCCTCACTGAGTAGTTTCTCACGTCGTTACATGACTATGTTACGCGGACTCTGTCTAATTGAAGAATTTGTAGCTGAAACTTTTACTTATATTCACTCGTCAACTATTCGATTTCGACTTCAATTAAGTTTATCAATCTTCTCCTTGGAAGGTCAAAGCCAGTCGTAGACGCGGAATAAAATCTTTACGTTTAATCGGTCCACGACAACACGAGTCACCTTGTGAAAGCCAAGACACCCCGACCCGTTTTGGTCGGCGTTTGGTGGAAAACCCTTGGTCTTCGCTATTTAAATGGTTGACAAAAAAGAACGAAGGTTTTTGTCTGAGAGTCGAAGGACGGTGGACGACGTCCACCAGTCAGGCCGGGCACCGGTAGAACTGATTGAGCCGTGGTGGTTAATGTAATTTTTTTATTCGACTTAAATAATAAGAGTTTTGTCGGGACTTAACCCCGGCTCCCGGCTACCTTGGATCAATCATGAAAAGCCGGTTTGAGCATGAGTTGAGAGGTTTCGGTACTAAGCGTCAACAATTAATTTACTATTTTTAAATTTTATGAAATTTGTAGAGAGAAAAATTTCAAAGTTAAAAGGTCTGATAGTCCTCAGCGAAGCTTCTACGGGACAGAACCATAAGCGTTCGTGTGGAGGAGACCGCTTGTCGAAAAGAAAGAGAATCTCACCGGAGTGTTTCGGGTCGCGGGCAGTGGAGGGGTCGGAGGGGAGAGAACGGTGCCAGCCCTGTGACGCACAGGCAGGAGTGGATCTGTTAAGAGAAGGACGGGTTATTTCTTAAAATTTGTGTCAGATCACGTCTCGTGTGGAGTGGGCTCCTCCCGCAAGAGACGGGGGCGACGCCCGCCGCGAGGACTCCGGGATTCAATAGGTCTGTGCGAGGAGGCGTCTACGCTCCTGGTGTCGTTCAACGGGACGACGGTTCCCTCCGGACCCTGAGGGGGTGACCACCGGGAAGGGCGGGTTCGGGGGAGACTTACGGTCGTTCTAAGACCAAAAAATTTCGGTAGTCTTCTATCTCTGAGACTTTACGTATCCCGTCGACCAGGGAGGACCGGTCGGACGGGTCAGGGGGGCCCCTCCTCCCCTGTTCCTGTGTAGTCTCCTGGTCACTACGAGTCTTTTCAGGGTGCTTATCCTCTCTTTCGTTTCCGAGGCATACCGGCGAGAATGGACTCCTCTGCCACTGGTCCTCAGGAGCCGGGGTCTGTAGATGTGGCATCATTAGTGTCACCACTAATAGAGGTCGGAGCGGGTCGTTTTTGGAACCCTCGGACCGTTCCGAGCTCCGTGGACCCGGGGGTGGGGTAGAGGTCCGCGGCGTCCCTTCGGCGACCAGTTTCAGTGAACGGACACTGGGGGACGACCGGGGCGGGGGAGGACTGACACGGTCTCTGTGATACAGGGTAAAACCGGGGGTCTCCGGTCTGGTGGCGGACGGACCCGGTCGACTGGCACTGGGTGTCTGTGGATTCAGGTCGGAACTCGTCGGTGGACGGGGTCTTTCGCTGCCTTCGGGGGCCAGGACGAGTTCAGTCTGTCGGTCTGGGCGGTTTCCTCGGCGGAGTATGGGTGTAGCACCACAGGAACCCCGCCCCTGGGAGAGGGGTCGAGGGAAAGAACTGGAGGTCTTACGGGGACCTAGAGACTGTGGGGTCCGGAGGGGTCCACGTCACTTCACCCCACCACTCCCGAGTCGACTCGTCTGTCACAGGTCCCAGGGACCGGGGTCACGAACTCGGTCAGCAATGTGACACTGTCACTACGACCCTGGGGTTCGTGCTCGAGCACCGGCCGACTCCGGAGGCCTGATGGAGTGTACACCGGAGTGCTCCGGTCGTGTCGACCCTGGAACCCTCAGGTCTCGGGTTCCCACCGACTCCGGGGGTCTCTTTCGGGACCGATGTCTCGGGTCTTCCTCTCCCACGGACCTCGGAGACGAGGAACGACGACATTCGGACCCGGGGACCCGGGAGGGGTAGAGTCTGGGGACCGGCAGGGTCCGGGAGATCTGGGCTGTGGGAGCTAAAGGGGGTTTCACGTGGTTTTGAGACTCTCTCTCACTCCTCTCTTCCGACCACTCCTGAGTGGACTCCTCTGCCACTGGTCCTCAGGACCCGGGGTCATCAGTTATATCAGTGTCACGGTACCCGGGGCAATCCCCGACACGTTTTTGGGTTCCGAACCGCCGGAGACGAGGGTACGTTTCGGTCCGGGGGTCCAGGTGTCTCGGGTGAGACGGACCGGTGTAAGGTGTCCGTCTCCGCGGTGGAGTTGTCCCGTCTCTCCGTTTGCCGGAGTCTTCGTCTAGGGAGTCCCCGGTGTCTCCCAGACGGTGTCTGGTTCCCCGGAGACCTCTGAAGAAAGGGTCGGGTCCTGTCTCGCCCGTCTCTCGGCAGAGTGGACTCCTCTGACACTGGCCCCGCACGACCGGGGTCCTCAGTTCTCGTTACTACTTCCTGCGGCAGGGCCGACAGGGGTTCTGTACTTGGGAACCCTCCAGTCCGGAGGGGACGGGAGTGGAGTGTCTGGGACTGGGGCGGCCCGAGGCGGGTGCAAAGGAGGGTGGGTCGGTCGAGGAGAGTCCGGAGTCGACGGAGTGGAGGTCCCCGAGACCGTCTAGGTTCCCGTCCTGGGGTGATCTGGTCCTGGGACGGAACGAGGCCCGTACCACCCCGACGTGTCCGGGTCCCTTGACGGGCTCCGGGTCCGTCGTGACGTTCCCTCTGTGACGGGTTCCTGCGCCACTGACCCCACGCGACCGGGGTCTCTAGGTTCAGGGTCGTCGTGTCGAAGAGAAGACGACGAAGAAAGGATGTTTTTGTGTGGGACGGAGGAACGACCGGGACTGAGGGTAGGGTTCAGGTGGGTTCAGGGTAACAGGGGACTGAACCAGTGACCTGTGCTCTAAGAGGACTCCTCTGCCACTGGTCCCGTGGGACCAGGGTCTCTACCTTCAGTCGTATAAGTGTCACCCGACCGGGACACGACCCCCCGTACCTTTGGGTGAGTCCCAGGGGTCCTTCGGGGGTCCTTCGGGGGTCCTCGACGTTCAGACAGAAGGGCTTCTGTGAACGGGGGGTGGGAGCTTCGTGGACGGACGGAGTCCGGGGACCAGACCCTAAACTCGTAGACGACTGAGGACTGGACGAAACAAGGGAACTCCAGTGTACGAGGGACGAGGAGGACTCCGAGTGACGGGGTTGGGGACTAAGGGATCCGAGGCATGTTGGGCCCGGAACCCCTGGACCGGGGAGCGGACCCGACCCGGGACAAGGCACGGGTGGACCCTCCGAGGACGTGGAAGTCGGGTCCACCGAGAAGAGGTCACGGAAGTCCGAGGACCGACTGGACTGGGGTACACGGGACTGTCCCTTGGGAGTCTCACTCTAGGGGGGTGAAGGGACCCCGGCGAGACGAGTCCCCGAAAACATTTCGACAGTCAAAAACACCGGGGTGGGTCAAGGACCGAACCGGTTTTGGGACTCCCGACCGGTGCCCGCTCGACCCCGGCCCCCCAGCCGGTGACTCGGGGAACCTCTCGGGACGGGTGACTAGGGGTCCCGGTAAGGACCCGACCTGTGTGTCTCAGACAGTGACAATTACTAGGAATGCCACGGCTTCCACCGGACGCGACCCAGGGAAGAGAAGACCTTTACGCCCCTCTAAGCTCGACAGAACGTAGTTGGGTGTGACCTCGACACAAGAGTCGACCTCTTTCCGGGTACCCCCGTCAGCCACCCCCCACCCGGCCCCGACAACGACCGGGAGACCAAACAACCGTGGCCCCCAGACAGTCCCCGAGAGAGAGCGGCACCGACACTTCGACCGTCTTCGGGGAATAATTGAAGTGGAGAGTGACCGGAGGTACCCTCGCCGCAGTTCCCCGACTCCAACGTGACGTACGACGTGGTGCCCCACGGGGGTCCCGACCCCGGACGGGACAGGTGGCCGACGACAGGAGCCCCTCCTCAAAGTCGAGATTTACGGGGACCGTCCGTCCGTCCACGCTCCCCTCCCCGTACTACCAAAGTTCCTCTCCTAACGACGAGAAGGTCTGGACGTACGTGGGATCCCCGACCTCCCCTCCCCCAGACGGGAGTTGTCGTAGTCTCGACCCCGTACCCACAGTCCTCGGTACCCACCCGGGAACCCCCCGGTCCACACTCGCACCACCCGTACGAGCGGGAACCTGGTGACAACCCCCACCCTCTCTTCCCGTGTCTATACCGAACCTGATCCCCCTTACCGGCACGGGGCCTCCGAACGACTCCCTCCCCCACTCACCTGTCGTGCAACCCTTCAGAGAGACACAGACTCGGGTCGGCTCCGGTGCCGATCTCCGACCCGGAACACGGGCCTCCTCCTCCCGACCGCCAAGCGTCGGCCCAGATCCCCGGACGCTGCCGAACCTCACAGACCGCTCGCCACGGTGACCAGGGGAAGCGCCAGAGACTCCCCTTCCCGTGGAGACCCTGGTTTCTGCCCGAGTCAGCGGCCTCGAAACGCATCTTAAAATGAACCTCACTTTCCCTGTCTTTTCGAAGACTGTCTGTGGTCTTCTCTCATCCTGTTATGGCCGGATCAATTCAGAATAAAGAGTTGACCGACGACTCTTGTCCATTCTTCTCCTCGGAGTTCCAACATTCTCGAGGCGGTCTGGGAAGGGGTTCCGTATACAGGGCTCGATTGAAGTCATGTTCTAATCGGTCCCTCAAGACCCGTTGTAGAGACCCACTCTATATATGACAACGACACATTAGTCCCTATGTTTAGAACTCTTTATCCAAGGGTCCGTTCTACGTTATTCGTAATTGTATCTCGGAGGCTCTTCGTAAAGGTACTCATTCTGTAACACGACACACTAGTAGTCGAGGATTTCTTTCCGGTCAAGAGTCCGTTCTACGGGACGACGTGTCCGAATTCCTTTCGCACTCGCTCTTTCACGTGGGTGAGGAATTTCCCTGAACCTGACGGTCGATTCGAAGTTAAGTAGGTGGACCCACGGGTAGCGAGTCAGTCATTTCTTAGACGGACGTTCGTCTTCTAGGTCCAAACTAAGAACCCAGCCCTTCTAGGGGACCTCTTTCCTTACCGTTGGGTGAGGTCATAAAAACGGATCTCTTAGGGTACCTGTCTCCTCGGACCATCCGATCTCAGGTACCCCAGTGTTTCTCAGTCTGCACCGAATCGCTGATTTGGTGGTGGTGGTGGACACACGGGTCGTTTCTCCGACTTCCTACCCCCCCGAACAACTCTCTGGACCAAAACCGAGACCCCGGAGCACAGAGGGAAAGTCCTTTACCCCCTACACCGACGGGGTCCGGGAGGTCCTTTGTTGACGACACCGGGAGGACGCAGAGACCAAGGACGAACCCCCTCCCCTCCACGGGTACCACGGGACGGTCGGGGAGAGTGACCCGAACGTAGAGGTCGGGGCCCGTCGGTCCCGGGACGACCGTGTCCTAGTCGATCCAGTGTCGTAGCACCCGGGACACACCCGCCGTCGGGACGGGAACAGACCGGGGTTGTTCACTGTCCTATACCGAAACTGAAAAACTCGGGAAGGTTCAGACTGGACGGAGGGGGGAGGTGGGGTGTTGACGGAGAAGGGTCGTTACCACACGTCTCTAACCCATTCACGTCCCCACCGTCCAGGTCTCAAACGTCTGGTACGTCGACCGGCACAAGTACGGGTCCGACCCGAGGAAGGTGCCGTAGGGCACCGACTCAAGACCCTGGGGCAGGACGGGGGTGGGAGGAGTTTGGTCTCTTTCCTGTACTACGATCGCCGTCGTTCAACGGTCTACTGCGCAGACCTAGAGGCACCACCTCGTCGACCTGGGCCCGGGTGACCGGTACGACTCAGTCAGAGGACAGAAGACGGGTGTGGCGAGACCTCCCACCCACTGGATGGGGTGAGACCTCGTACTCCGACGCTTCCACAGAGAACTGACCCGACGGGATTCGTCCCACACCTCAGGTCAACTCTGACTCCGTCCTCCTTTCCAACGGGACCAGTGTGTCTACGAAGTAATCTCAGTCCCGTGTAGGTACGGTAACGAAGACTTTTATCGGTCACTCGATGTTCCCGAGAACCCGGGAAGGGTACCCTGACGTACCCTTCCTGTGGAGGTCGACGTCCACTACCTCCGGACTGGAAGTGACCCTGCTGGTTCCGACCACCGGAGGAGTGTTCACTCCTCCGCCCCACCCTCGAACGAGTTCCGACTCCCACACCCCCGCCCGACACAGAGACTCCTGTAGAACCGGTGAGGGAGTCCTGATACCCCGTCGACGGTACCGACCTGCGTACTGTCCGGGAGAGAGGACGGGACACCGTCCATCCTTCTCGCCGTCGTTCAGCGGGGATACGTCGGACCGACAAGTACGTCCTTCCCCTCGGGGCGACGAAGGTGGGGAGGCACAAGTCTTGCTACGAAGTGGGTGTCCTGGCCCCTGGGCCCTTACGAGAGGAGACCCACTAAGGCCCCTCCGTCTCAACGAAGACTCACGGAAGAGAATCGGAGAAGAAAGACGGACCTCTGACCGACGGTACCTTCGACGACCCCTTTCCTACACTCGTTGCACCTACCCAAAAGTCACTGTCCCGTCCTCGGGGGAACCGAGTCTGGGGTCCCCTCTTAGGGGGACTCTCACCCTGTACGAGTAGGGAAGTCATGTCACTGATGTGTAAACCGTCCCAGAGTCCCTGGTACTACGGGGGAAGTGCTTGGGAGGAAACGGGATTCCAATGTACGTAGTCCGGTTCCGGTTACGAACCCGTTGTCAGGGGTCCCCCTGGGTTTCGGGATCTACCCCGGGTCTGACACCTGTGAGTGGGAGGGGATATCCAGTCCCTCCCCGTGGTTCGTCCACCGGACCAGTGACGACACACGTGAGCGAACGGACCTACACGAGTGTGAGTAATCAAACGTCCTTAAACGTACTTAAAGAGACGTACGCAATCGAATGGAACGGATCAGAATACGCACAAACTCCATCAAACGGTCGAAAAGGGTACTCCCACCAGTACTGAACCTAAAACTCCAAGAAAGGACGACACTTGAAGAAGTAGTAAGGGTGTCTGAGAACGGTGGTATTTAAAGGTCGGTTGCCATTTCCCTCCCCGGTCCTCTTCTCGGTTCGTGGGAACCTTAAGAACCTTCCGAGGGTCACTGGTACCCCAGGACTCACTAGTGGGTGTGGTACGACCCTTTTCACCGACAGGACACCTACTCCAGAGTCCTACCTGTCTTGGTCTTTTGTACCGTGTGAACCGAGTGTGTTGTCCTTCCAGGGGGAACTTCCGTACCACTACTTAACCGAAAGTGTAGGTTTCCACGGGGGCGTGACAGGAGGTGGTATTGGCTGGGCGGTGTTAGTCGGATGTATGCCGGTGGACGGAAATACGACCACCACGACGAAGACGAACCTCGGTATGGTCGAGGGACACCGTCCTCCACACACCGTCCTTGACGCCCTACTTTGAACCCCAAATCTCCTGAGTCCTTCTCTTCACCACAACCGACGTGTCTCTGTCGGACTTCCCCGTCCTCACACCATGCCGACGTTAGTCCCCTCATGTACCTCCCTCAGACCCGGACGGAATCTTCGTTTCGTGGTAACCACTCTCCGTACACTTACTAACCCGTTCTGTACGGAGTCGTTGGAACAAGGGGAACACGGGGTGTCCTGTGGTGGAACCACCCGAGATCCCACACCTGTAGTCGAACCTCCCGAGATCATACACGGGGTGTCCTGTGGTGGAACCCCCCAAGATCCCACACGGACTAGCCTGTGGTGGTACCACCCGAGGTCGTACACGGACTAGCCTGTGGTGGAACCGTTCGAGACCCTACGCTAGTTATCCTATCGTGGAACCGTCAAAAACCCCACGTGAGTTGTCCTGGTGTCACCGTGCAAGTCCTCACATGCAGAGTCGACGACGACGGAGCCGTCCGAGGTCCTCGTCTGTGTCACCCAACGGACGAGTACCTCTACCCGTTGGTATCGACTCGGGGTCCCAGACAAACTGAATCCTTCGTCCCGACTCTAGAGGAGGACGTCGACACTTAAATAGTGGTACCGGCAGAAACACTTGAGTCGTCGATATCCAGTAGGCCTACCCGTCGTCCAAGAGGTCTTCGACCTTTCCAGACAAGAACCAGACACATCCACACACGCACGGTTATGACCCGACCCAGACCGAGACTCGACGGAGGTGCCATCCAGGTCCGTGTGTTGGCGACACAAGGACCTCGGACGGAAGTCACCTAGACTCGACCACCGGAACACTTTTGCTACTGACCCCCTGTGGTCCCGTCCGACGGTCGTAAGGGTCGTTACTCCGCCCCGGTCCCCGTCACGGTCGTCGTCACACGAAACACTCGACAGTGTAGCCCACTGTCCGCTGCGTCGTGCTGAGTGAGGGCCTGCCCGTCGAGGTCTTCTCCCTACGAGTCACCCAAGAGAGGTCACCACCACGAGGTCGGTGTGGATGGAGGGTGGTGTCTGGTATTGACGTCGAGTCTTTGTCTGGACTCCCGGAGATGAAGTTGTCGCTCCCGTGTCTGAAAGGGGGTTGCCCCGACACTGTGGGTGTCTCGTCTCACCTTTGGAACGGGTTACGGGTCGCGTGTGGAGGACGGTTCCCCTACCGACTACCGGACGTGTGCGACACCCTTCCCTGTCGTCCGTAAGTGTGCTTTTTGTCGGAACCGTGGTTTCATATAGTCTGGATGCGTCCGATGAGGAATATTTCATCGGTTACCTCTGGTGTCATCTGTTGACAAAAAGGATTTAAGTTCCTGACCCTCTTTATACTCATTGTACTCTTAGTCTCTTTGGTGAGGGTGGATTTTCTGGTTCCCTTAAGGGGTCTTCCTCATCTATTACTCTGTCTGGAGAACTCGGATTCCTGTGGTTCAAGTTTTTCCTTCATTACTTTTATGACTTCCTTAATACTCTCCGATAGTTGTCTTTCCGTCTAATGACAATTTTCCTTAATTTTTGAGTTCCTCCTCGTTCCTTTTAATCTTTTAAGGAAACGACTCTACTTACGACTCGAGTTCCGTTACTTATCGTCCTACTTAGATCATCTTCTTTCTTATTCACTGGACCTTCTACCTGATCACTTTCCGTAGGTTATATTTCTCGTGTGTCTTTCGGTTGGGGGGAGGGGGGGTTTTTTTGTCTTTTTGGGATACTTTCGTCATTCTCCTTTCCGGTGGGGTTTGTGTCGTTGGATTCGTTCTACTTTTCCGTCTCTTTATAAGTCGTCCGTTTCCTCATACTATTTTCGGGTGGTTTTGTTTGTTTTCTCCTCCTCTATCCCTCAGATCGACTCTTTCTTAAGTCTCATTACTATCATTTTTACTATGTTTTAGAACTTTTGTTTTACCTCAATGTCTATTTATCAGACCTCTGTTCCTAACTCTTCTACGTTCTTTTCAAATTGTTCCTGGATCCTCTTTATTTTTTCTCAGTTAGTTATTACTTATAAATACGTTGTTGACTCTAGTTTTCGTGAGACCTCCCTTGGTTGTCATCTTATTGGCTCCGTCTTATGTCCCATTCACTCCACCTTCTATCTGACCACCCTTATTCACTTCGTCTCTCCCTTTTTCTTTTTTCTTAGTTTTCTTCACTCCTGTTGGAGTCTCTGGAGACCCTGTTACAATTTGTGGGGTTGTAAACTTAGTATCCTCAGGGTCTTCTTCTGATGTATTTCTTTCCCGTACTCTTTTATGAACTCCTCTATTATCAACTTTTGAAGGTATTTTACCCCTTCCTTTATCCGTGGTTTCAGGTTCTTTGGGTCTCTCAGGCTTTGTCCTATTTGGGTTCCGCTTTGTGGGGTTCTGTGTATAATTAGTTTAATTACTTCCAGTTTGTGTTTCTTGTTTATAATTTTCGTCGTTCCATTTTTGTTGTTTATACCCCTACTGTTCCCCTAGGGTATTCCTATTGTCGACTAGAAAGTTATCTTTGAGAAGTTCGGTCTTCTCTGACCGTCCTGTATGAATTTCACTACTTTGTTTTATTGAATGTTGGGTCGTTCCTAGAGTAAGTTTATACCTTTTTAGTTTTCGAAATGTCTGTTCGTTTTCGACTCTCTTAAGTCGTGGTGGTTTTGCCGAGAGGTTGTTTACGATTTCCTAGAAGAGATCTGTCGTTTGTGTCTTTTCCCAATGTTTAAGTTTGGGTTTTGTTGTTTCATTTACCGTTACCCTAGTATGAATAGTTATTAACGAAACTTACATTTACCCAACTTAAGGGGTTGGTTTTCTGTTTCTGACCGACTTACCTATGTTTTTGTTCTGGGGATATATACGACAGATGTTCTCTGGGTGAAGTTTTGTTCCCTGTGTATGTCTGACTTTCACTTCCCGACCTTTGTCTATAAAGTGTGTTTTCCTCTGGTTTTCTTTCGTCCTCATCGTTATGAGTATAGGTTATTTTATCTGAAACTTTATTTCCGACACTTTTCTCTGTTTCTTTCTGTGATGTATTACTAGTTTCCTAATTAGGTTCTTCTATATTGTTAATATTTATATATACGTAGATTGTATCCTCGTGGTGTTATACATTCTGTTTACGATTGTCCATACTTTCCCCTTTAATTGTTATTGTGTTATTATCACCCTCTGAAATTATGGGGTGAGTGTGGATACCTGTCTAGTTGATTTGTCTTTTAATTGTTCCTTTGTGTTTGAAATTTACTATGTGATCTGGTCAATCTGGATTAACTATAGATGTCCTGTAAAGTGGGGTTTTGTTACTTAAAGTGGAAAAAGAGTGCACGTGTGCCTTGGAAGAGGTCCTATCTAGTGTAGGACCCGGTATTTAGATCGGAACCATTTAAGTTTTTTGAACTTTATTAGAGTTCGTAGAAAAGACTAGTGTTACGTCATTCTAATCTACAGTTGATGTCCTTTTTTTGATAATTTTTATGTTTGTGTACCTCCGACTTGTTGTGTGAGGACTTATTGGTTGTTTAGTGTCTTCTTTATTTTTTTCTTCATTTTTACACGTATTTTTCTTACTTTTACTTTTGTGTTGTTGGGTTTGGGACACCCTGAGTCTCTTTCGTCGCCATTTCCCTTACAAGCAGGTTACGCTCGGACGGAGTTCTTTGTCCTGTCCTCGGTTTATCTCTCGTATCGAAACGTCGACTTCGTCGACCTTCCTCTTCTCTACTTCGTGGGGTCCCAATCATCTTCCTTTCTTTAGTATTTTTAATCCCGTCTTTATTCACTTTTTCTTTGTTCCCTCTGGTATCGGTTTTAGTCGTTTCGGTTTTCGACCTAGAAACTCTTCTATTTATTTTATCTGTTTGGTAATCGGTCTGAGTAATTTTTTTCCCCCTCTTCTTAGTTTGGTCGTTTTAATCTTTACTTTTACCTCTCTAGTGTTGTCTGTTGTGTCTTTATGTTTCCTAGTATTCTCTGATGATAGTCGTTAAGATACGGTTATTTTACCTGTTGTACCTTCTTTACCTGCTCAAGAATCTCTTCATATTGAAAGGTTTTGACTTGGTCCTTCTTTATCTTTTAGAATCGTCTAGGTAGTGTTCGTGTCTTTAACTTTGACATTAGTGTTTAGAAGGTCGTTTGTTTTCGGGTCCTGGTCTACCGCAGTGTCGACTTGAGATGACTTTTAAATCTCTTCTCGATTATGGATAGGACGAGTTTGAGAAGGTCTTTTAACTTCTCCTTCCCTTTGAAGGTTTGAGTAAGATACTCCGGTGGTAGTGGGATTATGGTTTTGGACTGTTTCTGCGGTGTTTTGATGTCCGGTTATAGTGACTACTTGTGTCTACGTTTTTAGGAGTTGTTTAGGATCGTTCGTCTTAGGTTGTTGTGTAATTTTTCAAGTATGTGGTACTGGTTCACCCGAAATAGGGTCCCTACGTTCCTAAGGAGTTATAAGTGTTTAGGTAGTTACACTATGTAGTGTAATTGTTTAAGTTCCTATTTTTGGTATACTAATAGAGTTATCTACGTCTCTTTCGGGAACTCTTTTAAGTTGTAGGTATATACTATTTTTTGGGAGGTTTTTCGTCCGTATCATCCTTGTAGGGAGTTGTATTATTTTCGGTATATACTATTTGAGTGTCGTCAGTAATAGGAGTTACCACTTTAAACTTTCGTAAAGGAGATTTCAGTCCTTGTTCTGTTCTTACGGGTGAGAGTGGTGAAGTTAAGTTGTATCAAAACCTTTAAAATTGGTGTCGATAGTCTCTTCTTTTTCTTTAATTTCCTTAGGTCTAACCTGTTCTTCTTCATTTTGAGAGTGACAAACGTCTACCGTACTAGGAGATGTATCTTTTGGGATTTATGAGGTGGTCTTTTAATGGTCTCGATCAGTTACTTACATCATTTCAACGTCCTATATTTGCATTGTGTGTCTTTAGGGAATGCAAGAATATGTGATCGTTATTCTTCTGTCTTTCTCTTTAATCCCTTTGTTAAGGTAAGTGGTAACGTTACTTTTCTTATTTTATGAGTCCTTAGTCAATTCAAGTGAAGTCAGCGAGTCAACACAGGTTCAGAAACACTGGGGTACTTAACGTCGTGCGGTCCGGAGGGACAGGTAGTGGTTAACTACCTCAGATGGGTTTGGGTACAGGTAACTCAACCACTACGGTAGGTTGGTAAAGTAGGAGAACAGGGGAAGTGGTGGACGGGAGTTAGAAAACGTCGTAGTCCCAGAAAAGTTTACTCAGTCGGGACACGTAGTCCAGCGGTTTGATAACCTCAAAGTCGAAGTTGTAGTCAGGAAGGTTATTTATGGGTCCTGACTAGAGGAAATCCTACCTGACCAACCTAGAGGAACGTCAGGTTCCCTGAGAGTTCTCAGAAGATCGTGTGGTGTCAAGTTTTCGTAGTTAAGAAGTCATGAGTCGAAAGAAGTGTCAGGTTGAGAGCGTAGGTATGTACTGGTGACCTTTTTGGTATCGGAACTGAGCTGCCTGGAAACAACCGTTTCATTACAGAGATGAAAAGTTATACGATAGAAACAACCAGTATGGAAAAGAAGGTTCCTCATAAGCGGAAAATTAAAGTACCGACGTTAGTGGTAGACGTCCCTAAAACCTCGGGGGTTTTATTTCAGACTGTGACAAAGGTGACAAAGGGACAGATAAAGGGTACTTCACTACCCTGGTCTACGGTACTAGAAGCCAAAGACTTACAACTCGAAATTCGGTTGAAAAAATGAGAGGTGAAAGTGAAAGTAGTTCTACGAAAAATCAAGGAGAAGTGAAAGACGGTATTCCCACCACAGTAGAAGTATAGACTCCAATAACGATAAAGAGGGTCGTTAACACTAAGGTCGACCACGAAGAAGGTCGGGTCACAAAGAGTACTACATGAGACGTATCTTCAATTTATTCGTCCCACTGTTATATGTCGGAACTACATGAGGAAAAGGATAAACCTTGTTCAGACAAAAAGGTACAGGTCAAGATTGACAACGAAGGACTGGACGTATGTCCAAAGAGTTCTCCGTTCAGTCTACCAGACCATAAGGGTAGAGAAAGTCTTAAAAGGTGTCAAATAACACTAGGTGTCTCAGTTTCCGAAACCGTATCAGTTCTTTCGTCTTTATCTACAAAAAGACCTTGAGAGAACGAAAAAGGCACTAGGTCACCTACAACCGTTAAACTAGAGAACAAGGAGACGGAATAGATTTTGGTCGAACTTGTAGACTTTCAAGTGCCAAGTACATAACGACTTCGTACCGAACCTCTTACAACTCGTAATGATCACACACGACGACGACGACGATTCAACGAAGTCAGCACAGGCTGAGACACTCTGGGGTATCTGCCGTCGGGTGGTCCAAGGGGGCAGGGACCCTAAGAGGTCCGTTCTTGTGACCTCACCCAACGGTAAAGGAAGAGGCTACGTACTTTCACTTTTCACTTTCACCCCAGTGAGTCAGCACAGACTGAGAAGAGCTGGGTCACCTGATGTCGGATCGTCCAAGGGGGCAGGTACCCTAAAAGGTCCGTTCTCATGACCTCACCCGACGGTGACGGAAGAGGTGATCACACACTCTACTAACGTTAACACACCATCAGACTCGTAAGAAACCGTAACGGAAAGAACCCCTAACCTTACTTTTGACTAGAAAAGGTCAGGACACCGATGACGACTCAAAAGGTTTAAACTCATATATAGATGGATTTCTTTGTTTTTCCTGTCTTTACCCCACCTGGATTGTCTTCGTCTTCTATAATTCTTCTCCACCGTCCCTATGTGTCTTCTTGACATGTTTTTTCTAGAAGTGCTGGTTCTATTAGTGTCACCACACTAGTGAGTGGATCTCGGTCTGTAGGACCTTACACTTCAGTTCACCCGGAATCTTTCGTAGTGATGCTTGTTTCCATCACCTCCACTACCTTAAGGTCAACTCGATAAAGTTTAGGACTTTCTACCACGACACTTTCACGATGTGAGTTATACGGTCGTTTAAACCTTTTGAGTCGTCACCGGTGTCCTGACCTTTTCTAGTCAAAAGTAAGGTTAGGGGTTCTTTCCGTTACCAGGTTGAGAGTGTAGGTATGCACTAATGACCTTTTTGGTATCGGAACTGATCTGCCTGGTGGTGTTCTCCTTTTCTTTTTTTTTCCTGGTTTCCTTTATATATTTTGGTTAATCTTTTACTCCAAATTTTACCGGTATTTATGTATATAAAGTATTAATAGAATTTATAGTCACCAGATTTACGGGGATGGTCTACATAATCTTACGTATGACCTATTTTTTCTTCTCGACCGCTGTACGACGGATATTCTCTGACCGGAATCCTGTTTCCCGTATGTATCTAAGTTTGGCTCCCTCACCTTTTCTACAAGGTGGGTTTACACTTACTGGCCTTTCGTCTTTAGTGTTATAAGTATAGTCTGTTTTATCTGAAATCTTGAATCTGGATTTCTTTCTGTTTCTTCCTGTGATATATGACTATTTTCTTAGTGGTATTCTCCTAAAATGTGAGTAGTTGTATATGTGTGGGTTAAGTCCTAGTGGGGTTATGTACCTTGTCTATGATTGTCTGTATTTCCTCTTTAACTACCCTTGTGTTGTTATCCTCTGAAATTGTGAAGTGACTGTGGTCACCTGTCTAGAAGGTCTCTTGGTCATTCTGCTGTCTCTAAGATTTACCATGTTTTATCTTGTCATTCTGAACTGACTATGCAAGTACTATAACGTAGGTTTTTTGGTCTTATATGTAAGAAAAGTTTATGTGTTCCTTGTAAGAAATCTTGTGTTTGATCCCGTCTTTTGTTCGGAGTCTTATAAATTCTCACATCTTTAATAGAGCTCATGAAAAAGACTAGTGTGTCGTACTCTGATAATTGGTTGGTGTCTTTTCCTTTACTCTTTTTTGGTTGATGTACCTCTGATTTATTGTACGATGATATTTTGGTTACTCAGTTGCTCCTTTGGTTTCTCCTTTAACTTTGATAGAACTCTGTTTTCTGTTACTTTTGTGTATGTTTCAGATACCCTATGTCGTTTTCGTCAAAGATCTCCCTTCAAGTCTCACTATATCCGGAAGTATCTTTTTGTTCTTTTTAGAGTTTATTGTGGATAGTCGTCGTCTTCTGTAATTCGTCTTCACCAATTTTATGTGTCTTGATATAATTTTACGGCATCACTGGACCTGTTGGTTCTACCACACCAGTGAGTGGATCTCGGTCTATTGGACCGCACACTTTAGTTTACCCGGAATCCTTCTTAATGCTCCTTGTTTAGATCATCTCCCCTGTCTTAAGGTCGGGTCGATAAACTCTATAATTTTTAACTACGACAATTCCATGACATGAGTTATACAGTCGGTTAAACCTTTTGAGTCGTCACTAGTGTCCTGACCTTTAGCACAAAGGTGAGGTTAGGGATTCCTCCCGTTGCGGTTTCTTACGAGGTCGGTGACATGTCCACAAGAGCAAAGTGTACTATCGTTCCATTACGAGGTTCAGGAAGTTCGATCTGAAGTCAAGTCACGTCAAGTCGACGAGTCAGCACAGGCTGAGAACCGCTGGGGTACTTAGCTTCGTGCGGTCCTGAGGGACAGGTAGTCGTTGAGGGCCTCAAGTGAGTCTGAGTACAGGTATCTCAGACACTACGGTAGGTCGGTAGAGTAGGAGACAGCAGGGGAAGAGGAGGACGGGGGTTAGGGAGGGTCGTAGTCTCAGAAAAGGTTACTCAGTCGAGAAGTGTACTCCACCGGTTTCATGACCTCGAAGTCGAAATCGTAGTAAGGCAGGTTTCTTGTGGGTCCCGACTAGAGGAAGTCTTACCTGACCAACCTAGAGGAACGTCAGGTTCCCTGAGAGTTCTCAGAAGAGGTTGTGGTGTCAAGTTTTCGTAGTTAAGAAGCCGCGAGTCGAAAGAAATGTCAGGTTGAGAGTGTAGGTATGTACTGGTGTCCCTTTTGGTATCGGAACTGATCTACCTGGAATCAGCCGTTTCATTACAGAGACCAAAACTTATACGATAGATCCAACCAGTATTGAAAAGAAGGTTCCTCATTCGTAGAAAAGTAAAGTACCGACGTCAGTGGTGGACGTCACTAAAACCTCGGGGGGTTTTATTTCAGACTGTGACAAAGGTGACAAAGAGGTAGATAAAGGGTACTTCACTACCCTGTCCTACGGTACCAGAAGTAAAAGACTTACAACTCGAAATTCGGTTGAAAAAGCGAGAGGAGAAAGTGAAAGTAGTTCTCCGAAAAATCAAGGAGAAGTGAAAGACGGTATTCCCACCACAGTAGACGTATAGACTCCAATAACTATAAGGAGGACCGTTAGAACTAAGGTCGAACACAAAGAAGGTCAGGTCGTAAAGAGTACTACATGAGACGTATATTCCATTTATTCGTCCCACTGTTATATGTCGGAACTGCATGAGGAAAAGGATAAACCTTGGTCATACAAGGTACGGGTCAAGATTGACAACGAAAGACTGGACGTATGTCTAAAGAGTTCCCTGTCCTGTCCACCAGACCATAAGGGTAGAGAAAGTCTTAAAAGGTGTCAAATAACACAAGGTGTGTCAGTTTCCGAAACCGTATCAGTTATTTCGTCTTTATTTACAAAAAGACCTTGAGAGAACGAAAAAGGTACTAAGTCGCCTACAACCGTTAAACTAGAGATCAAGGAGAGGGAAAAGATTTTCGTCGAACTTGTAGTCCTTCAAGTGTCAAGTACATAACGACTTCGGACCGAACCTCTTAAAACTCGTAATTAAATGATCGTACACTCTACTCACGTTAACACGCCATCAAACTCGTAAGAAACCGTAACGGAAAGAAACCCTAACCTTACTTTTGACTGGAAAAGGTCAGGACACCGGTGACGACTCAAAAGGTTTAAACGACCGTATAACTCACGTCGTGAAAGTGTCGTAGTAGAAAGTCCTAAACTTTATCGAGTTGACCTTAAGGTAGTGGAGGTGATCGAAACAAACATCACTACGAAAGATTCCGGGTGAACTGAAGTGTAAGGTTCTACAGATCGAGATCTACTCACTAGTGTGGTAACACTAATAGACCCGACTTCTAGTAAAAACATGTCAAGAAGGCACATAAGAACGGTGGAGAAGAATTATAGAAGACGAAGATAATCCAGGTATGGTAAAGACAGGAAATAGCTCGGGTAGAAACGTACTTTACAAGGGAACCATAGAGATTAAAAGAACTTCTCTAGAGATCAGAAAGGGTAAGACAAGAAAAGGAGATAAAGAAACGTGGCTAGCGACTTCTTCCGAAAGAATAGAGAAGAACGATAAGAAACCTTGAGACGTAAGTCTACGAATATAGAAAGGAAAAGAGGAACCGAA
Source organism: Capra ibex (assembly GCA_006410555.1). NCBI lineage: Eukaryota > Metazoa > Chordata > Mammalia > Artiodactyla > Bovidae > Capra > Capra ibex. The sequence goes on along the minus strand of SJYO01014747.1, from coordinate 58,257,207 downwards.
AAGCGAAGAGAAGAAAAGTGTCGATAAACATTCCGAAGGGGTCTGTCGGTAAAACGAAAGAACGTAAAGAAAAGGTACCCCTACCAGAACTAGGGACAGAGGACATGTTACAGTGTTTGGAGGCACGTATCAAGTAGTCCGTGAGATAGATAGTCTAGATAAGGAATTTAGATAAAGAGTGAAGGTGACATATTAGTATTCCCTAAACTAATGTGTTTGGTGAAGTCATAAGAACGGAACTCTTGGGGTACTTGTCATACTTTTCCGTTTTACTATTCTATGACTTTCTCCTTGAGGGGTCCAGTCATCCACGGGTTATACGATGACCTCCAGTCACCTCTTTATTGAGGTCCTTCTTACTTCCCTACCTCGGTTTCGTTTTTGTTATGGGTCGAACCTACACTGACCACTATCTTCGTTCCAGGCTACGACAGTTCTCGTTATAACGTATCCTTGGACCTTACAGTCCAGGTACTTAGTTCCGTTTAACCTTCACCAGTTTGTCCTCTACCGTTCTCACTTGCAGCCGTAAGATCCCTAGTCGTTTGATTTTACCTGACCTTACCCACTTAAATTGAGTCTACTGGTAATATAGATGATGACACCCGTCCTTAGGGAGTCTTCTTTACCTCATCGGTAGTACCAGTCGTCTTCTCAGGTTTTACGTCATGAACCTACGTTAGAGTTTTTGCTGTCTTACTAGAGACAAGTAAAGGTTCCGTTTGGTAAGTTATAGTGTCAATAGGTTCAGATACGGGGTTGGTCATTACGACTTCTTCGACTTCAACTTGCCAAGACACTTCTGGATGTTCTGGAAAATCTTGATTGTGGGGGTTTTCTACAGGAAAAGTAATATCCCCTGACCTTACGTTTTCATCCTTCAGTTCTTTGTGGACCTCATTGTCCGTTTAAACCGGAACCTTACGCCTTACTTCGTCCCGTTTCTGATTATCTCAAAACGGTTCTAGTACGTGACCAGTATCGTTTGTGGGAGAAGGTTGTTGTGTTCTCTTCTGAGATGTGTACCTGTAGTGGTCTACCAGTTGTGGCTTTAGTCTAACTAAGATAAGAAACGTCGGTTTCTGCCTCTTCGAGATATGTTAGTTGTTTTTGTTCTGGTCCTCGACTAACACCGAGTCTATTACTTGAGGAATAATGGTTTAAGTCTGATTTTAACTTCTTTTGTCCCTTTTGACGATCTGGTAAGTCGATCTGAAGTTGTCTTACACTTGGCTCTTGAAGGTCTACATTTTCGACCTAAATCTTTTCCGTCTCATTGGCGTCTAATCTAACGGTTGTAAACTAACCAATACCTCCTTCGTTCTCTTAAGGTCTTTTTGTAGATGAAGACGAAATAACTACTACGATTTTGAAAACTGACACACCTAGTGTTGTTTGTACCTTTTAAGTAGAATGGATAGAAGACTCTTTACACATACGTACAGTTCATCGGTGTTAATCTTGTACTGAACCTTTTTGTCTGACTAAGGTTTGACCCTTTCCTCATGTTGTCCCGACATATAACAGTGGGACGAATAAATTTAAGATACGTCTCTTGCAGCACACTTTACGACTTGACCTACTTAGTTCGACCTTAGTTCTAAAGACCCCTTTATAATTGGAGTCTATACTTCTGCTATGGTGAAACTACCGTTTTGAACCCCGTCTTGATCAGAGAAGTACTACCACTTTTTCCTCTTACTTTTTCGACGAACTTTGAGTTGTAAGTTTTTTGGTTGTAGTACCGTAAACCATCCTAGTTAAGTACCGTTTATCTTCCCTTTTTCACCTTAGTCACTGTCTAAAATAAAAGGACCCGAGGTTTTAGTGACGTCTACCACTGACGTCGGTGCTTTAATTTTCTGTGAACAAGGAACCTTCCTTTCGATACTGTTTGAATTGTATAATCTTTCTTCTGTGGTGAAACGGTTTTCAAGGTACATCAGTTTCGATACTGAAAAACTCATCAGTACATGTCTTCACTCTCAACCTGGTGTTTTTTCCGACTCAAAACTTCTTGACTACGAAAACTTGACGCCACAACCTCTTCTGAGAACTCTCAGGGAACCTGACGTTCCTCTAGTTTGGTCAGAAGGATTTCCTTTAGTTGAGTCTAATAAGTAACTTTCCTGACTACGAATTCGAGGGTCCCAATGATGAAACATTGGGACTACGGTTCTCAACCAAATATGTTTTTCTGAGTCCACGACCCTTTCTATCTTCCGTTTTTCTGTCCCCGTATTCTCCTACTCTACCAATCTCTCGTAGTGACTGAGTTACCTGTACTTAAACTCAATCCAGACCCTCTATCACTTCCTGTCCCCTCGAACACCCCGATGTCAGGTACCCCAGTGTTTCTCAGTCTGTGTTGAATCGTTGACTTGTTATAGTATGTACAACTTATACTTTATATACATATATGTACGTGTAACGTACATATACAAGTTATCCTTGTTATATCTGATAACTTCTATTATAATATAAAAGAATATTGAGAGAGAGGGAGAGATGTATATATATATGTATTTATATTTTAAGTAAGTTAACACTTCCTGGAGTTCCTCTGTGAGAGGGTTCAACTACGGACACCTTTTATATAAAGTCATGATCAACGAAAAAACCTCCCGTATTTTAAGAACCTAGTGTAAAAAGAGAGGTTGTCCCAAAATACCCGTTACTGTCTAGGGAGCGGAGAACACAAACCAGACTAACACACATCCACGACGAAACGAATAAAACTTCAGTACAAGTCAAAGAAGTCAACGAGTCAGCACAGACTGAGAAACACTGGGGTACCTGACATCGTGCGGTCCGAAGGGACAGGTAGTGGCAGAGGACCTCGAACGAGTTTGAGCACAGGTAACTCAGCCACTACGGTAAGTTGGTAGAGTAGGAGACAACAGGGAAGAGGAGGACGGAAGTTAGAAAGGGTCGAAGTCCCAGAAAAGGTTACTCAGTCGAGAAACGTAATCCACCGGTTTCATAACCTCGAAGTCGTAGTCAGGAAAGTTACTTATGAGTTCTGACTAGAGGAAATCCTACCTGACCAACCTAGAGGAACGTCAGGTTCCCTGAGAGAGTTCTCAGAAGAGGTCGTGAATCTCCCATTGTCCGTCCTTCCGGTCCCCAGAGGTTTACCTCCTTTATCGGACGTTCACAGTCTGTAAAAATAGAGAGAATTAAGCGTCCTCCTTTGTTTCATCGCTATAAAAAAGGAAGAGATATGTTTAAATTTTCCTCCAAAGAGAATTTTAAGACACAACAGTATTACTATGGACCAAAGTGGACTTCAATTGGTTACGGAAAAAGAATACCTTTACAAATAGAATTCGATACGATTACATGATGCGGAAATGGGGTTTGACAGAAGTTCACCCAAGGCGGAAAACCCGAGTTTTGGATGAACTATTTGGTCATACAATATGAGGCTATAACAAGGAGATTAGATACATTTATTGTGATAAACAGACCACGAGACGGGAAGAAGTTCTAAGTTCAATTAGGAAATTACCGGGTTCTACTTGGTAAACCTCGGTTCAAATAGGGTTTTACGTAGGATACCCCCTCCCCGGACCACGGTCAGACTCAAAACTCTGTAAGGAAAGAACGTAATTGTCCGACGACCACTGATAATTGTGGGTCGACTTCTGGTCGCCCCCTCTCCTCGTGAGAAAGACGGGGGAAGACTACGGATCCAGTCTTCGAAAGAGATAGAGGAAATATGAAATTATTTTGAAATAATGTGTTTTCGAGACTCGCTAGTTCGGAGCAGAGACCGGGGCCTAACTTAAGAAGAGGAGGCCCCCGGTTCTTAGGGCCGCAGCATTAAGTTGTTGTTGGAAAGTTGTGGTGTCAAGTTTTCGTAGTTAAGAAGTGGTGACCCTGGTTCCTACACAGACTTAAGACGAGACGACAGGAATCAACCACCCGTTTCCCCGACGAGTAGGGTCTGTGACGGAGACACAGGGTCCTACCCGTCTCTCACTCGACGTGAGACCTTCGGGACGGGAACCTGGAGTCACGTAAAGTGTCGCTTATGGTCCCAGTACGCCTACGGGGATCCCCGTCTCCCCAGACCCGACGTGACCCTTCCTACTCTCCTCCTACCCACAAACCACCCACACTCCTTCTAGCCGGGGTCTCTACTTCCTGTCCTCGACACCCACCTCCCCAGGCCGTACCCGGTACGACCCGTCTTCTCCCGAGTCCCGAGCCCACACCAAAGTCCAACTGGATCAACCCACTCCTCTGGGGTCCCGGTCCCGTCTCTCCCCTCATCGTCACATCCCCCAAGTCCCTCCCTTTTCACTCCCCCACCCCACCCCTCCCATGTCCACGTCCCAACCCCCGTCCCCCTGACATCCCTGTCTTGACCTCTCCCCTCACTCGTCCGTTTCACACTAGGCCTCGACCCCGGCACCCACACCGCTACAGGCCACGAACCGGACCCGGTTCCACCTACCTCTCCTCCGGCCCCGGACACTGGCCGGTCCTGGACTCCCACACGTGGGACCACTGGCTGTCGCTCCCCTTGTCGCCGAGAGTCCTAGGTTCCTCCCGCAAGGGTCACCAGGAACAACTCGAGGTCCACCTACCGTCACACTGGTCCCTCCCTCGACACTCCCGAGAGACCCCAGGGACCGTAGCGCCCGGTCGTCGGGCCCCGGAGGACCCACGGGGGACGGACCTGACGACGTGGCGAAAGACGCAGAGTCACTCTGAGACCCACTGGGACCCCTAACCTCAAAACGTGCACCTAGAATCCCTGGACCTCGTCCACAGCCCCCGGAGACACACTGGGAGTCCGGAAGGGGTGACGTGTCCCAGTCCTCGTAACTCTCGAAACCCCGGTTCCTCGGGGACGGATGACCTCGGGAAGGACCGACTCACGTCCCACAGTCTCGGGACTTGGAGGTCAGGGACTCGACAAAGGGACAGGAGGGGCCCGACCACGTCCGTCTCGGGACCCCACGGGAACACGTGGGGACACAGGACAATGGTTTAGGATCTACGAGGAAGGGAGGTTGACATCGACTTTCACGACGGAGGAGGTCCTTCAGTGAGACTGACTCAGGTCTGGTCGGACTCGTCCCTCTGGGCCGGAGGGACAGTACGAGACGCAGAAACGAGTGCCTGACGTCACTCCGGACGTGGACTGACGTCGGGGGCGGGTCCGGGGCACGTCCCTGGACCCTACCACTCGCTCCCCTCCTCACCTCCCGTGGGACGGAGACCCGTCCCGTCAGGCCGAGAGACGATCTTAAGAGACGCCTGGAGGTCCGGACACACACCCCACCCCGTCCCGTCCTTCGGTCCGTCCTTCCCCGAAACGTCAGTCTGAGTCACTCGTCGACAGTGACCTCGAACGGACCCCGAATTCCCGAAAGGACAGACCCCCGCCGCCGTCCCCCTCCGCAACGGTGTGTCTCTTCTCCGACGGCCCCACGGGCCGACACAGTTCGGTGGAGGGACCTCTCTGGTACGACCACGACTCCAGACCGTACACCGGGCGTGGGTCCTTTCCTCGAGCCACTCACGGCGGGACTTGGAAACGGGACTCGCCCCAGGTCTGGGAGAACGTCTGTCCGAGTCCCACTACCACCCATCCGCGTCCGACACCTGTGTGGACTTGCATCTCGGGTGTCCCCGGAGCCCGAAGACCCCCAGGACGACACCCGGCCCGGGATCCCGACGGACCCTACCGACTCTGGGGTCTCGACCCCATTTCCACCTTTGTGGTCCTCCCCGGTGCGACACCCCGAGGACTCCTCCTGGACGTACTCTCTGACAGGGGGTCGTACTCTACCGGGACCCCGAGGGGGCACCGACCCTCCTCCCGGGCTCCCGGAGAAAGTCCCACCAGAAGGGCCCCGGGGGAGGACTTTACCCCGGACTCACGACGGAGCTAGGACGGGGGGTACCCCAGGAGGTCTAGGCGAGGGACACTCAGACGTAACACCAGTCGGGACCCGTCGTCCGTCCCGTACCCCCCGGCACCAGGACCGTCTGTGAACACCTGTCACGCTGAGACTCGGAGGACCCACAGATACGCCCCAGGCGTCCCCGACCTGTGCTGGGACCCGTCGAATCCTGTGACCTCCGTCGAGACCGGCCACTGACGCCTCTGTACCTCCTCCCACCCCTGTGTCAGAGGGTGAACGGGTCGAGGTCCTGGACCTCTGCTCCGTGGCGACCCGAGACGACAGAGTGGGGTCCAGACTCCGTCACACCCGGCCCGACGTGAGACGAGAGACTGGAGTCCGGGCCCCAGCCCATGGACCCCCGGCCAAACCAATATAGAGGAGAACGTCACAGCGAGGGGAGTCGAGACACCACTGGGTCCCGACGGACCTTAGGGGTAACCGGGGGTCCGGACCCCGGAGACACTGTTCCAACCCGACGGCCCGTCCTGTCCTGGGTCCTCACACCCGGAAACTCAGACTAGGACCGGGTGACGAGTGGGTACTGTCCACGATACTCACCGACTCCGGTACCACAGGGTCGTCTCCGGGTCGACCGGAGTCCGGACGTGTTTGAGGAGGTCCCAATCCCCGCCCTTCGACGACTCCCGGAGGACAGACCCATAGACGTCGGGTCGCGGACCGGGTCCTGGGAAGGAGTCCGACAACAAAAGGACTCAGTCGTCCCACTCTCGGACGTCCCACGTCAGGTTACCAGTCCTCCCGTCCACCACGGGGTTTGTGTCGGATGTCGAAGGGACAAACACCTGGGAGTCCCCGGCCCCAAAAACAAGGTCTCTCACAGTGACACCGTATTGGTATTAGCGATATTATTGATGGTGGTATTGTGTCGGTCGTAGTCTTTGGGGTCGACGACCGGAAGTCGCGGGGGAACCAGGGCAGACTACCCGTACCTAGGAAGCCCTCGACAGTCGACCAGGTCCAGACCTGTCCGGGGCACCACCCCTTTTAAGGCTCTTGGCTCAGAACTGGGTCCAGACCTGCCCGGGGTACCGTCCCTCCCAAGACTCCTAGACCAGGGGTCGGCCGGAGACCGGACGTGTTCGAGGAAGCCCCAGTCCCTCACCCTTGGACGACCCCCGGAGGACAGACCCAGAGGCGTCGGGTCACGGACCAGGTCCTGGGAAGGAGTCCGACAACGAAAGGACTCGGTCGTCCCACTCCCACACGTCCCACGTCAGGTTACCAGTCTTCCCGTCCGCCACGGGACCTGGACCTCCTGTCCGAAGGACCAGACCCTGGAGCCCCGTCCCCAAAGATTATGACTCTCACAGTGACACCATCGCTATGATGTCATTGATGTTGGTATGGATAGTATAGTGGTGGTACTGTGTCGGCCGTAGTGTTTGGGGTCGGCGACCGGAAGTCACGGGGGAACCAGGGCAGACTACCCGCACCTAGGGAGCCCTCGACAGTACCTGCCCGGGGTGCCCCAGCCAGGGGTCGGACAGTGTCCGGACGTCTTCGAGGAGGTCCCAGTCCCCGCCCTTCGACGACCCCCAGAGTAACAGACCCAGAGTCGTCGGGTCGTGGACCGGGTCCTGGGAAGGAGTCCGACAACGACGGGGCTCAGTCGTCCCCACCCCGGACGTCCCACGTCAGGTTACCAGTCCTCCCGTCCGCCACGGGGTTTGTGTCGGATGTCGTAAGGACGAGCACCTGGGAGTCCCCGCCCCCAAAAACAGGGTCTCTCACAGTGACACCGTATTGGTATTGGTATTGGTATTGGTGATATTGTTGATGGTGGTACTACGTCGGCCGTAGTCTTTGGGGTCGACGACCGGAAGTCGCGGGGGAACCAGAACAGACCACCCTCACCTCAGAAGCCCTCGACAGTCGACCAGGTCCAGACCTGTCCGGGGTACCACCCCTCTTAAGACTCTTGGCTCAGAACTAGGTCCAGACCTGTCCGGGGCGCCACCCCTCTTAAGACTCTTGGCTCAGAACTGGGTCCAGACCTGTCCGGGGCGCCACCCCTCTTAAGACTCTTGGCTCAGAACTGGGTCCAGACCTGTCCGGGGCACCACCCCTCTTAAGACTCTTGGCTCAGAACTAGGTCCAGACCTGTCCGGGGCGCCACCCCTCTTAAGACTCTTGGCTCAGAACTGGGTCCAGACCTGCCGGGTTATCGTCCCACCGGACACTACAGAGGAACGGGTCGGGTGGGACACCGGTACCTCCTGGGAGGAGGTCCACGTCCCGACTCACGTGGGACCTGGTTCACCGAGAGACTCGGGTCCAGACTACAGGACGACTCGGACGTGAGACTAGGAGAAGTCCGGTCACCACCGTGCGGCCCCTTTGAGTCTTCGACGCGTCTCCGGTCTCGTCCCACCAGCACCTGTCGCAGGACACGTCCTTGGACCGTCCATCCCTGCGGTCAGGTAGAACTCGAGGGGTCCGACTGGACCTCCCGCCCACCGGTGTGGCGTCCCGACCCCCCCTCTGAATCCACATCGCCGAGGGTACCCGTGAGGGGTTTCTCCGACCGGTGACCGAGCCGAAGACGACGTCACGGGCGGGGCCGGTTCTAGAGACCTGTGACGTGTTCGCGGACGTGCGGGAAAGATGTACACTCTCCGGGGTGCTCGGGGACGTCCGGTCCCGACCTAGGCCTGAGGGGATGGAGCCTAGACCGTCGTACGACCCTCTCCGACGGAGACGTACTTGGGGAGTGTCGGACGAGGGACCGCTCGAGGATACGTCAACTCATGTCGGGGCCGAGGTCGCAGGTGACGACGGTCGAAGGGACTCGAGGGTCGTCCCAACCTCCACAGGTCCCAGAACGGGGACCCTTTGAACTGGACTGCCAAACGGGTCGCACCCGAGACAAGATGGACTGGGGTAGACCCCCGCGTGACTCGCGGGTCACCAGTCCCGGTCGAACCCGATCCTGTACGCCCCAGTCACGTCAACAGAGTCTCAGACCTGTACCCGGGTACCCGGCGTAGGCGGGTCTCTCCGGGGCTTCCGACTTCAAGACCAGAGACTTCGAGTCCAGCACTCCGGACCGGCACACCCCGACCCGCCGGTATGCCAATCGTCCACAAACGACGGGGTACAGAGTGACACCATCAGTGATATCATTGTGGCGTCATCTCGGGAACCGTTTTCCCGTTTTTCGGAACAAACACGACATCCGGTAGGCGCACCCCTGGGACCTACACCCCGTAAGTCTCCCGACTCGCCATCATCCCCGACCCGGCGGACCGACCGACACCCACCTAACCACGGCCCGAGTCGTGAACACCTTCCGTACCGCGGTGTCCACAGGACGACCTCGTACACCCTCCACAGAGGGTGGTCCACCTGCTACTGGTGTGGCCGAGACAGGACTCCGAGACTCGACCCGAGCCGGTTCACTATCGGAGGACCCAACTGTCTAACTTGGGTTTGACGGACGTTTGACACACAACCAGTGGAACTCCGGCCCACACGAGACCCCTGTCGTCCACGGAGGGTGGTCCTTTGGGTCCTCGTCTCGTCCCAGTAAGGACGACGACGGGCAGGACCCTCAGACCCGGGTCAACACGACCGGGTCGGGACTCTCGCCGTGACTGACTCGACGAGGTAGGAGCACCGAGGTCGCCCTGACCCTCGTCCACGTCCCTCGACGTAGGGGGTTGGGACTTGGACAGGGGCGGGACTGCGACCCCCGGGTCTGCGGGTCCTTCTCCGTAAGCGACTCCCGGTCCCGAGAGGAGGGGTCCACCAAGTACGGGAGACGCGGGAGTGCCGAGGTCCGGAACCTCGTACCAACTCTTGGTGGGAGAACTCCGGGAGTCACCGGGGACCCGTGGGTGAGGTGCGACTAAAACCCACCACCCAACGCTAGTCCGGACCTTCGAGACCGAACAGGTCGTATCAGGGACGACCTTACATCTGTCAGGAGACCTAGACCAGAGGGGGATCGTGGGGCCCCGTAGCTCTCCCCGGGGGAGGCGGACGTCCCCCACGTGTACCGACCCCGACCTCCCGACCGGGAAACGGTCCTGGGGACGGGACGACCGTTCAGAACCAGGACCCCTCAGAGTCAGGACCCCTCCCCAGTCCCCGAGGGACCCTACCGACGGAGTAGTTCTGGAGTCGGTGGAAACGAGTTACCAGAACCATCCACCGGACCTTGGGACCCGGGAAGGAACAGGGGACCGGTACCCGGTTCGGGTCCCGGGTACGGGTATGTAGGGAAGACCGAGTGAGAGGACTCAACCACCCCCTCCGTGGGACCAACCCTCGGGTCACGGGGACCCCTGCGTGACGGGTCGAGGTATGGACGCACGTCCAACCCGAAATACAGTCCCGGACTCGGTGACACCGATATCGTCATCGATAGTAGTACCATAAGAGTGCCGCTGTACGCGTGGACGACCCTGGGTCGCACTCCTTGAGGCGGACACCGTTTCCAGTACTCCTTCCTCCGAGGTGTAATTCGTTTCCGCTCTATCTCGGAGTCCTTTTGGGGACAAGGGCTCGTAGATGGGGGTTTTGGTCCCAGACGGATGAAATGACAAAATACGAGAGTGGATATGCGTGTAATGGAGAAAGACTCTTCCTCAATTGAATGTCGAGGTTCAGTTATTTTTAAGGACCCGTACTGTTCTCACAAAGTTGAATACTTGAGGAGACTTCCAATAGATCGGACGGACATGCCCAAGCAGACCGGTGTACACTAACAAATCTGAATGATTTCCGTCTAAGAAAACCCTTCAATCTTTAATAATCATATCACCCAACCAATCCTTAATATAACTACTTCCCAAAAAGTAAACAACACGGTTATTAACGACGATTAAGGGACGGGACCCACACTGTTCCCACAGAGTCCAGTCTGGAGAGACGACTGTCTGATCGAACACACTGTGGGAGAGTTGGTATTTGTCGTGTCTCTCAAACCTCATAAAACTCTCAGAATTAATCGTATCCCGAAAAGAGTAACAACTCAGTTACTAACGACGCTCCGGAGGCATAGGAATCCGTGGACCCTTATATAATTACATAAACCTTATATCTTTTCCTTTATATCATCAAAAACTACAATCGTTATGATCTGGAAAACTCAATTACTTAAAAGAGAAAACAATATCTAGTGACGTGAAACAATATTTAGTGACACAGGAACGATACACTTTTACATTGAAATAGTGATAGAATTCTGATTTATCTAGAATTCCCCTTGTGACCACTTCCCAAAAGTAAACAACCCGACTACAAACGACGATTTATAGGTATAAAGGACGGGAATATTACTTATATTGATCGTATATCCTCTTTATTCATAATTGGAAATTCTAATTAGTACAATTGGAATCCAATTTATTTAAGGAAAGAATCAACATTGGGTGATGTGGGAGTGGGATATCCTTACGTTGAAATAGACGATGGAAGTCTACCACCACGGACCAAATTCTTTTTTGTGGGAACCTTTTTATTCAAAAAACCAATAGTCTTTCTTTCCGAGAATTTTACAGTCGTCCAGAGTACCGGTCTTCTACTACATTTTGGGGATTCTGGAAAAAAATATGTAAATACACTTCGTGGACTAAAACTATTTCCAGTCCTAACGACTGGGGGCGCGCTGAGACATAAGTAGGGATACATATTGTTTTCCATATATTCGTTTGGATTTTTTATTTTATTAGCCCAGTCAAAGACCTTTCTGACCAAGGGGGCACAGCAAAGAAAGAACGAGGGGCAAAAAGACCGACTAAGGTTAGACCTTACGCCCATGAGTGGTTCGGACGATTAAAACGGATCCGAAGATTCTAGCCTGATCCCTCCGGAGTCACGGAGGAGAGGAAGCCCTCTTTCCTTTCTGCGGATACCGGATGTATCCACCACTAACCATAAGATGCATTTGGTTCAATAAGTCGAAGAAAAAGAGGTGATTAAAAGGATGATGTCATAGTCAAAGATTAGAGAGAGATATAGACATTAATCTATTCAAAAAAGGATCCTGCGACTAAGGTAGGGGTGGAAACTTAATGGGACCTAGGTAGCCCCGACCTGGGGCCGTGTGTGGGAGTTTTAGAAGGGATGGGCCGAAACACACACCGACGGGAGCACCCGAGGTCGACAGAGACTCCACCCCTACGACACAAAGATCACCCAAAAACGAAACTTGGGGTCCCACTCGTTCCACGTCCACTCAGACTGGGTTTAGAGGTACCCACTTCTCCGTCGGGGCGAGACCCGGACCCCGGGTGACTCTAGACGGGTACCCACTTCTCCGTCGGGAGAGACCCGGACCCCGGGTGACTCTAGACGGGTACCCACTTCTCCGTCGGGGTGAGAACCGGACCCCGGGTGACTCTAGACGGGTGCTCAGGGTGCCCGTTAGACGTACCGAGCTCCCAACCGTGGGGGAGAGACCCGAACCCCGAGCGACTCTAGACAGGAACCCAGGGTGCCCGTCAGACGGACCGAGCCCCCAAGACCAACACAGGAACGACGGGAGACTCGGGGAGAGTCCCAAAGGGACAGGGTCCGGACTGGTCACTCCCGCTCGTGGGGACCGGGAGTCGAGTGTAGACGACCTTCAACGAGTACCACGACCCGAGTGCGGACCGAGTACACGGTCGGTGGACCTCGGGCCCCTGCCGGCGGGTCTACACTCTGGCCGAGGGCAGATACCGACACCCCCCGGGATGAGGAGGGTCGTAACCCACGTCTACCGGGCACTACACCCACAAAGGCACCAACCAACCCTTCAGAGACCACTGGTCGGACGGGATGGGACAAGGGACCGACATCACGTACAGGAAGACTCCTGGGAGTGTCTCGGACGACCCCCGTGGACGACGGGTTCCTCCGACCTGTAGGTTCACTCAGTCCCGGACCGGACGGCGGAACGTCGGGGTCGACCTGAACCGGACTCCCGGTCGGACACTCCCCGACTACCGGGAACCGAGGCGTAGGTGACAGGTCCAATCGACGAGTGTGTCAATGACAGGTCCCCGGAAAGGGTGCCTTCACCACCTTTGTCGAAAAGAGTCAGTGACATTGTCGTCCCCTCTCGACTGACGTGGGGACGTGTCTCCACTGTCGACACAGTACCCTCTTCGACCTCACCCCACGGGCCCTGAGACCAAATTCTCCCTGGTCCTTCACACCGGTGCACACACACTACTCCGGCGACACAGGTGACCGGTGTTCCCTCGCCCCTGACCCAGCTCTGAGACAGGAGTGACTCCCGAGGCACAGAGACCTCAGACCGTCGACTCCCCGAACCCCCCGACGCCCGACGACTCCGACCGGGAGATCGTGAAGTCGGTTTTGACAGTGGTCACACCGTCTTTGGTCGTGAGCTCTTCGGTCCGGGCCGTGAGTCTCCCGACCTCTCGAGTCCAAACAATACGACCCCTCGGGTCTCGTCAATTGTGAGGTTCGAGACTCGAGACTTGTTTCCTCACTGTCCCAAAAATATCTGTCCGACGACACCCGTTGTGGTCGACGACTATGCGACCTAATTTGATGCCCCAAAAGGCACGCACCCTTGTCGTCAGTTCTACCCCTCCCCTTCGGACTGGACCTGTCTGTATTAATTCGTCCAAACGTCGCCGACTCGTCAACGTTTCTCGTCCTGTTCCGACGCATTCTATTCGAGGTCAAGGATCATAACGTTTAGGGGTGACAGACTCTGATGCACTGGACACACTAGGTCTGAAACGTTCCTCGTTCGACTCAATGTCTCCGTCTTCCTCGTCCTCCGCTACATTTTAAGATTGAAAAGGAGAAGTGGTCCTGTCGGCTGTAAGGAGACCCACACGTCTCGTCGCCTTCAAGTCACCTCCGGAGACTGCGGTCCTAGAGACCGTGACAACACCCCCGGTGCGGATGGATGTAGGAGCCCCCACCCCTACGGGACAATCCTCGGTCCGGGAGGGTCGTGGACACGAATACCTCACCGGTGGTCCTACCCCTCCTCGCTCCGGAGACGGGAGGACACCCCGTCGGACCCTCGAGGCGCGACCTTTCGTCGGTCCGTAGGCACCCGTCCCGGTGTCACTCGGTCCCGCAGTCTCCTGTTCTGCGTCGGGGTGTGTGTTTTCGGGCCCCTTACTCTCGTCTACCCGTCCGGACCCTCCACCAGCGACCCCCACGCAATCCGTACGACACTCTGACGGTCTCCCGGCCCCGGAGTACAGACCCTATCTCCCGCCACCCCCTCGGTCCACTATATCAAAACGTTGTTTCCCTTCCATCAAACTTGCAGGTTTCCCATAACGATTAATTTCTTTCGGTCTATTGGGTCCAAGTCCTCGATCACGAAAAGACACTCACCCTTCCACGTTCTCAGACCCGAGGGACTTTCGTAAGTAAAGTGTTCGTGGAGGCGACAGACCCGGTCACAGGGTGTAAAAGTGTAGGACTCAAAGGAGTCCCGAGTGACTCCCCTCACCGACGTCGGGAACCCGACGACCTGCCGTCCATAACAAGTACAGGAGTCCACGGGAGTCCCGAGTCTTTAAGTGGAAACCTCCCGACCGTAGAGCCTACTGACACCGTAGGAACAAATGACTATACCGTCCTTCATGAGGTAAAGAGTTTCCTTTCTTCTTTTTCCCTCTAAAATAAGTTCGGTTTGTCCTAAGATCGGGGTCTTCCCGTCGTCTAAGAGTCTTCAGTGAGACGAATGGCCCTCAGCTTCCGTGTCAGTACTTGTAAAAACTCTGTTTCCTAGCAGAGAACCTTTCTGCACTCCCATAAAGTGTCTTTCCAGTGGTTCCCACGGATCGGTCCATTCAGTAAATTTCACCCGTCTCCAAACGACTCTTAGGAGGTCTCGACCCTTTCTCACGACTAGAAATCCTTCAACGTGCCGGTCACAGCCTTCTCTCCTTTTGTACGGGAAAGGGAACCCCATCCGGGAGGCTGCAGACTCCTCGTGGCCGACTCGACACGGTGTCTTCGTGTCCGCGGTCCTTCCGGGTCGTACCCCGCCCCCGTGGGATGTGCCTCCCGGATAGGACGGAATTTATCTTTTCGGCAGAGTGGTGGAAAGTCCCACTGACGTCCACACCTCCCCCGTCCCCGCGGGGGAACCGCAGGTGGACCCGAACGTCACGGAATCATCTCACTCAGAAACGAAGGGTACCCCCTCTAGGGACCCACTCGACATGTCTCAAGACTCACAGACCAAGCTCAGACACGTCACTTGACCTGTCTCAAACCGAAGGATCTTAAAGTAGACCTGAAGGGACCACCGAGTGACCATTTCTTCAGAGGACGGGCACGTCCTCTACGACCAAACTAGGACCCAGTCCTTCGAGGGGACCTCTTCCTTTACCGTTGTCTACGGTAATAAGAACGGACCCTTTAGGGTACCGGTCTCCTTGGACCGCCCGATATGTCAGTACCCCAACACTTCTCAACCTGTGTTGAATCGCAGATTTGGTGTTGTTCGTTCTTGTTCTCAAAGTAACTACTGCAGACCGACAAACGACGGTGCAGTAGGTCGGACTCGAAGAGGAAAACCGACTTACTGCCGGTGCCCCGCAGTCCCGTCCTAGGGATGTGTTCCCGTACTGGTCAAAACGTCTACAGACTTTCGAACGCGTTTAGGTGGTCCGGGGCCTGAGCGGACACGTCTGCCAATGTCTGAGCCATTGGAGTCGCGAAAGAACTCCTAATCGGAAGATTAAGCTAAGGATGAAGAAGGAGTCAGTCAAGACACCGACCTTTTCTTCGCAGGACCCACTACCGTACCTGAAACAACGGTACGACACGATTGGGAACACGAGACCTGGACGAGCTGGAGGGTCGGACGTGACACAGGTCCCGTCTCCTCGTCTCGGAAATCCCCCTCGCCCACCACGCCCCGTCCCTCTCGGGGACCTGAC